>PVKV010043441.1:0-10053 GCA_004027835.1 Alouatta palliata | reverse complement strand
ACATGGACACAGGGAGGGGAGCATCTCACACTGGGGTCTGTCGGGGGGAAAAAGGGGAGGGACAGCAGGGGGTGGGGAGCTGGGGAGGGATAGCATGGGGAGAAATAACAGATACAGGTGATGGGGAGGAAGGCAGCAAATCACACTGCCATGTGTGTACCTATGTAACAATCTTGCATGTTCTTCACATGTACCCCCAAACCTAAAATGCAATAAAAAGTATATATATATAAAAAAAAAGAAAATGATATAAAGCAATCTACATAGATAAGGAAAACATTAAACTATTGACATATGATGTTATTTTATATAGAGAAAATATTTAGAAATCTGCTAGAAAAACATTAGTCTGATAGATAAAGTAAGTTTTTAGGATACAAGAGCAATAAACAAACAAAAAAATTATATAACTGCAGTGAAAAATCAAAAATGAAATTGAGAAAAATCACACTTCAAATAATCACAAAAAATATAATTTTAGAAACAAATTTAACAAAAAAGTGTACATCTTGCATTATGAAAATTGTAAAACAATGTGGACAGAAATGGAAAAGATCTAAATAAAAGGAAAGGCATCTCATGTTCATGAATAAAACCCCAGTGTTGTAATGGTGATACTCTGTCTCCAAATTCATATACAAATTCAGTACAATTTCTGTTAAAATGAGAGAAGTGGGATCAGTTTAACAGTGAAGTACTTGGTAAGTAATGTTTTCAGTTAGTAGCATGAAGATCTAACTTTCTTATGCCTTTGAACATATGCCTGTATAAAGTCAGAGATGTATGTTTTTTAATAAGTAAAATAATAAAATATTTGAAAATATAAAATGATTTCTCAAATATTATGGGAAGACTTAAATGATTGGGTCAGTTAGAACCTCATGGCCATCACTCATACAGGACACTCCAGGAACTCATAAACATGTAAAATGAAGTACTTCAGATTTCTCTAAACAATCACATGTCTATTTTACTTTACACATTTTTTATCTTTATAAAGGTCATTCGGCACATCAAGAAACATCTTACAGAACCCAGACATGTTGACTAAGGAGTTACACATTTGTCTAGCAAAACTATCTAGTTACCATTGAGGAAACGTTTACTCCTTGTGAACCTTTTTTCTTATTTATAAATTAAAATATTGTCCCACAGTACTAGAAAGTTTCCTTCACAGTTGACAGATATATTTTCTTATCCCAGATGCAAAAAACAATACTGGCAATATGAAATTTATAATGTTTCTACACTGCACTAAAGGATTGAAAATCACTTGATTTAATGCCAAATATTTTGTTGAAGTGTGAACATCAAGTTATTTCTCTATAGTTTTGTTAACTGTGTCTCTTCATTAAAAAAGTATGAGTTGAAATAAGATTGAGCACATCTCTATTTCAATAATTTCAGAAAATTTTCTGCTGTTATTTGTAAATATATTTATATTTAATACTAATATTATTAATACCTTAGCATAAACCAAAGTCAGTAGTAGATATAAGGATTTCAGCCACACTCTCAAAATATACATTTCACTTCAAGAAACAAGGATCAAGGGACTAGCTCAATGAATTATGGAAACTAGATTAAGCATTTTTTAAAAAATTGTTTTATTGAGTTGTTTTAATTGATCATGAACCTCAAAGACTTGTTTATATGTATATCTGTTACTAATTCAGCTTTAGAGAGCAAAAAATTCACGTTTCATTCTCTAGGGCTTATTTTAAATATAGTTTATAATTGTGCAAATACTGATGCGGCCTAAGAAAAGTAGTTTTCTCTCACAATTCTGTTAGCAATTTGCATTTGTTTTAAATACATTTCAGCAACATACTAAATTATGCCCATATAAAACGTATATTGGTAGATCAAAGCACATACATTTTATATATCTTTGACTACATTATTTTACCTGTTTTCAGAAAATTACCTGTATATTCACATGACAATTCTCTTGTGTCATCTACCTTGTGTTTTCTCTTTTCTCATCAGGAAGAAATGCTATCTTATCTGACGCAACAGGGAAAGCTGAAATGTGGCTTATTCAAAACCACCGTGATTTTGAATTTCCTTGCTCACTCTTATATGCTGATTTTGTGGGAGGATTTTACTGCAAACATGCAAAAACTGCTGCCTAAAATAAACTTATTTCTGTTTGTTTAGTTTTGCTGGTTTTTAATTTTCAGTGAGAATAATTCTATATTCTTTATTCAGTGTGTTTGCTTACAGTGAAAGAAAGATGGGAAGTGGATGGAGTAAAGAAGACGCCAGTTTGAAACTTGTAGATTTCCATATGATCATGAATATGTGAATTTCATTTTTGTTGCAGAATAAAGAAAAATACTAGGAAGAATGTGAACATAACGTTGGTTAATTTAAAATTTTCATTATGAAACACATAAAAAAGTATTGATAATTTATTCAAAGAATATTTAAAAAGTGATTAGCAGAAACTACAAGGAAGTGCCACATTTTAAGAAGAAAAAACAAATGTAGACACAGTTTCTACCCCAGAGACCTTCTATTCTAATTTGAAGGATAGAATATAAACAAGTAATACAAATTGTGTGAAACGTATTGTCTTAAGAAAATACAACAATGCCAAGAAAGCATCAGCAGGAATAATAGAAATTATCCTGGAGTCATTGATAATTAAGGTAAGAAGTGAACAATGTGCAGAATTCTGTGAAAGGATGAGGGGGTGAAGAAGACACACACAAAAAAAAAGCAGATAAAGTGGCAAGGACATTTCCCAAGACTCCAAGTTTAGTTTGCAGGGAGAGACTGAGTAAAAATCAGATGGTGCTGGAGAGGCAAATAGGAGTCACATAATTATAAGTGAACCGAAATGTTTATTGAGGGTATTGGAAGCTACTAAATAGAGTTAAGAATTTTAGAGATGTAATCAGATTCCCATTAAAAAAAACTTCCAAGATGTTTATTGGATTAGATTGCAGAAGAGCAAGACAGAAAAGAATAGATCATTTAGGAAATTTTGCATAAATTCTGGCAGCAAATATTGAAAAAGTAGATGAGAATTGTTGATATACATAATTATATCTACTTTTTATTTGCTTTTAATTATGTCTACTTTTACAATAACAGTACCAACTTTATATTGTATTGTGTGAAAAAATAATGAAGATAAAACACTTAAAATGTCTTTAGAACACAATGACCCAGAAATGTTATTAATATTGCAATTGTGGTTATTTTATTATTATTGATACTATTAATTACTTGTGCCAGCCACTTGAGATACCATTTCTCATCTAATAGAAATTGATTATCTAGCACATCAAGATTACATCCTGTAGCTAAGTCCAAAATGACAGATAACCCATGGACTTATTTAAAAGTGGATGTATAAGTTTTGTCAGTCAAGTGAGCAAGATGTAGTGTTAAAGTTGTGCTGTAAGTGATAAGGATCTTCACCAGTATTCTAACTTAAAGTGTATACAACATTTTTAACGATATAAATTAATATCACATTTTTAAGACATTTGTAGAAAGCAAGCATTCTTTATGACATTACTATGTCATCTCTTAAGACATCATTTTTGTCCCTTCTTATTAGCAGCAATACTAAATCTTAGTTAAAACATAAGATCTTTCTTGGTTCCATATAAAATTTAAAGTAGTTTTTTTCTAATTCTGTGAAGCATGTCAATGGTAGCTTCATGGAAATATCACTGAATCTATAAATTATTTTGAATAGTATGGCCATTTTCATGATATTGATTCTTCCTGTCCATGAGCATGTTTTTTTTTTCATTTGTTTATGCCCTCTCATATTTCATTGACCAGCGGTTTGTAGTTCTCCTTGAAGATGTCCTTTCCGTCTCTTTTAAGTTGTATTCCTAGGCATTTTATTTTCTTTGTGGAAATTGTGAATGAGAGTTCACTCATAATTTGGCTCTCTGCTTATCTATTGTTGGTGTATAGGAATGCTTGTGAATTTTGCACCTTGATTTTGTGTCCTGAGACTTTGCTGAAGTTGCTTATCAGCTTAAGGAGTTTGGGGCTGAGACGATGGGGTTTTCTAAATATACAATCATGTCATCTGCAAATAGGCACAACTTGACTTCCTTTTTTCCTATTTGAATACCCCTTATTTCTTTCTCTTGCCAGATTGCCCTGGCCAGAACTTCGAATACTATGTTGAATAGAAGTGATGAGAGAGGGCATTCTTGTCTTGTGCCAGTTTTCAAAGGGAATGCTTCCAAATTTTGCCCATTCAATATGATATTGGCTACGGGTTTGTCATAAATAGCTCTTAATATTTAGAGATATGTCCCATCAATACCTAGTTTATTGAGAGTTTTTAACATGAAAGGATGTTAAATTTTATTGAAGGCCTTTTCTGCATCTATTAAGATATTCATGTGATCTTGTCATTGGTTCTATTTATCTGATGGATTACATTTATGGATTTGCATATATTAAACCAGCCTTGAATCCCAGGGGTAAAGCTGACTTGATTGTGGGGGATAAGCTTTTTGATCCTAGATTCAGTTTGCCCATATTTTATTGAGGATTTTTGTATCAATGTTCAGCAGGATTTTGGCCTGAAATTTTCTCTTGCTGTTGTGTCTCTGCCAGGTTTTGGTATCAGGATGATGCTGACCTCATAAAATTAATTAGGGAGGAATTAGCCAAGAAAATCCTAAGCAAAAGAACAAAGCTGGAGGCATCACACTACTTGACATCAAGCTGTACTACAAGACAACAGTAACCAAACAGCTTGGTAATGGTACCAAAACAGATATATAGACAAATGGAATAGAGCAGAGGCCTCAAAAATAGCACCACACATCTATAATCATCTGATCTTTGACAAACCTGACAAAAACAAGCAATGGGGAAAGGATTGCCTATTTAATAAATAGTGCTGGGAAAACTGGTTAGCCATATGCAGAAAACTGAAACTGGACCCCTTTCTTACACCTTATGCAAAAATTAACTCAAGATGAATTAAATATTTAAATGTAAAACCCAAAATCATAAGAACCCTAGAAGAAAATCTAGGCAATACCATTCAGGACATAGGCATGGCATAGACTTCATAACTAAAACACTAAAAGCAATGGCAACAAAAGTCAAAACTGACAAATGAGATCTAACAAAACCAAAGAGCTTTTGTACAGCAAAAGACACTATCATTAGAGTGAACAGGCAACTTATAGAATAGCAGAAAATGTTTACAATGTATCTATCTAACAAAGGTCTAATATCCTCAACCTACACAGAACTTGAACAAATTTACAAGAAAAAACAAACAACCTTATCAAAAAATGAGTGAAGAGTATGAACAAACTCTTCTTAAAATAAGATATTTATGCAGCCAATAAACATAAAAAAAAGTTCATTATCAATGGTCATTAGAGAAATGCAAATCAAAGCCACAATGAGATACCATCTCATGCAAGTCAGAATGTTCATCATTAAAAAGTCAGGAAATAAGAGATACTGGAGAGGATGTGGAGAAACAGAAATGCTTTTACACTGTTAAAGGGAGTGTAAATTAGCTCAACCATTGTGGAAGACAGTGTGGGAATTCCTCAGGGATCTAGAACCAGAAATATCATTTGACCCAGCAATCTCATTGCTGGGTATGTACCCAAAGGATTATAAATCATTCTATTATAAAGACCCATGCACATGTATGTTTATTGCTGCACTATTTAAAGTAGCAAAGACTTGGAACCAACCCATATGCCCATCAATGACAGACTGGATAAAGAAAATGTGGTGCATATACACCATGGAATACTATACAGCCATGAAAAAGAATGAGTTATTGTCCTTTGCAAGGACATGGATGAAGCTGGAAGCCATCATTCTCAGCAAATTAACACAGTAACAAAAAAAAACAAACACTGCATGTTCTCACTCATAAGCGGGAGTTAAACAGTGAGGACACATGGAGGGGAACATCACACACCAGGGCCTTGCAGGAAGTGGGGTCCAGGGGAGGGAGAGCCTTAGGACAAATACCTAATGAATGTGGGGCTTAAAACATAGATGATGGGTTCAGAGGTGCATCTAATCACAATGACACACGTATACCTATGTAAAAACCTGCATGTTCTGCATATGTATCCCAGAACTTAAAATAAAAATCAAAAAAATAAATAAACAAGATCTATGTTGGACATAAATCTTACTCAATTTCAAAAATAAATTGTACTCTTATTAAAAAACCAAGATCTATGCAGAGGAACTTTATGGTAACTTTCTCAAGAAAGAAAAGCAGAAGTAAGACTAATAAAAATTCTATGTAATCCAATCCTTTTTTTTTTTTTTTTTTTTTGAGACAGAGTATCACTTTGTCACCCAGGCTGGAGGACAATGGCACAATCTTTGCTCACTACAACTTCCACTTCTTGGGTTTATGTGATTCTTCTGCCTCAGCCTTCAAAGCAGCTGAGATCACAGGCACGGGCCACCACATCTGCCAAATTTTTGTACTTTTAGTAGAGACAAAGTTTCACCATGTTAGCCAGGCTGGTGTTGAACTCATAACCTCAAGTGATCCTCCCACCTTGGCCTCCCAAAGTGCTGGGATTACAGGTATAAGCCACCATGCCCGGCTCCTATCTAACCCAATTCTTGAAAGGCTTTCTCATTCTCATTAAGGGAAATGATAGTGCCATTAGAAAGGCAAAGAGAGTAGGTGGAGAAGTAGAACAAGAAAAAGAATGACTAGTAGTACTTCATGATAATTACTAATAGTAGCTGTTATTCACTTGCAGAAAGAAGATTTGAACCCACGTTCAATAGTTGTGAAACCTGTTCTCTAATTCTTTGTTACATAAAATAATCGTTACTTTACCCCAAATTGCTTGCTTTTCAATTTAATATTAGTTTCCCCAAAAATGTCTTTATATTTTAAAAGAATAAGACATTTGGCAAAATGTATCAAGTGTTTTAAAAATACATTAGGTTCATACTATGTTATATAAAAGCATGAAGAGAAAAAATAAATCAAGATGTACATATTCAATATTTATGGAATATATTCATAAAATAAACATTGGAAGTAATTCAAACATCTTAAACTAAGGAATGGTTAAATACTTATGCTCTGTGCATATCATACTGTCACAATCATTTTATCAAACAAATATTAATATTTAATTATACTGGCAGCCATGAGGGTCTAAATGATAAATATAACAAAATGTCAACTTTTATATGTTTATAAAATTTCTTGCATTTACCTTTTTTTTTTTTTTTTTGAAACAGTCTCGCTCTTTTGCTCAGGTGGGAGTGAAATGGCATGATCTCAGCTCACTGCAACCTCCACCTCTCAGGTTCAAGAGATTCTCCAGACTCAGCCTCCTGAGTAGCTGGGATTACAGGCACCTGCCACTGCACCTGGCTAATTTTCTTTTGTATTGTTAGTAGAGATGGGTTTTCACCATGTTGCCCAGGCTGGTCTCAAACCCCTGACCTCAGGTGATCCACCTGCCTTGGCCTCCCAAAATGCTGAGGTTACAGGTGTTAGCCACTGTGCCCAGCTCTTGCATTGATCTTGTATCATTTTTATAAAGTTTTCACAGAATGGGAAAAAAAAAACAGTCCAAATCAGTGATGAATCTATAAACAGAGGATATGTTATTTTATTGCTGAGTAGATGAAGAAGGCTCTGGGCGTCAGGCCAGTGAGACAAAACACTGAACACAAGTTACATTACATGTGGCTAAAGTTTACTGCAATCACAAACAATATCTGAATATCCTATATATTACCTGGAATAGTACTGCAGTGACTCTCACATTAACACTAATGTCTTAAGATTAAAAATCATATTTAAAAAAATACTAAGCAATCTGTGGTCTGCACAGTCAACATTGGGAACATCTTTTTTTTCTTCATTTGGTAAAGAACACCCAAGAAAAAGTTTTGCCCCAGTCATTAAATTTGAAAATACTTAAATTTAAAAATTGGCATAGATTGGGAACCACAAGACAGAACAATTCTCAGTCAATTCCAGGAAAGCACATCTTCACCAAGATTTTTATACAGTGTGAGAAATCTACTCAAGACAGTGTCCAGAACTCCTCTGGAGAAAGGCCTGCTGGACTTTTCCACTATGGTGCAAGCACTCTCTGTGAGACACAGAAAAGTGATGATTTGGGTTCCTCACACCCAGTTATAAATAGCACATCAATTTAACAGTGTGATTTCAGTGCAAAAGGTATCCTACCTAAACAATGACCTGAGAAATATGATCATTTGACTATGTAATCATATACTGTATATAATGTATTACAAATGAGTCTCTGGCCTATTTCACAGAAATTCCAACTACACTACCAAACACCTGAATGTCAGTGATTCTTAATCACCAGCTTATAATAGTTTGGTTTTTTTTTTTTGAAAAAAGACTGAAAACTTCTGACAAACTTTAAGTAAAGTATAAAGGATATATTCTAATATGAAAATTGATGGGAAATGTAAACAGGAAATTCAAGATAAAAATGGATAATAATTATAAAAGATGATAAAAGTTATTGATGCTTAAAAAAATGAAAATAAGGTCAATAAATCATTGTCCTAGAAAACATTTGCAACCTATAAAAACCTAAGAAATCTATTCTTGAGGAAGTATAATATAAAATAATATTTTCAAATAAAATTTAAAGATACCGTTTGAAACTGAAGTTCTACATCTAGAAATCTGTCATGCAGAAATCCTTGCACATAAGCAATGCATGAACAGGATGTCTCCTCCAGCACTTAAATGACTATCAGTCAATGTCTTCACAAGATTTTTGACATACTATTTATTTCAACTACCTGGGGCTTATTTGTGTTCTATTTCATATTGAAACATCTATAAATAAATATATTAAAATGCTTTTTAAAATATCAGCAGTTATTGAAATCTACATTCACAAGATTATAGTGATTTTTCTGATTTCTATGTCAATATATAATAAATACTACAATAACTTAGTGACTGCTGATGCTTACTTCAAAAGGTTATATGTGTGGTGATTTTGAGGTATAATTCGTATACTTTGACAATACTTCTGTCAAGTCATATCCTTTTTCTTTGAACTTTGGCAAACCTTGTGGCTGTGTCAACAAAGAGAACGCAGTCGAAGTGATACAGCTTAATTTCCAAGGCTTTCTTAGAAAAGCATGCATTCTTTCTTCGTCTCTATCTTTGTCTATCTCTGTCTCTTTTCTATTTCTCCATCTCTGCCTCTTTCTATCTTACTACCCATACCTCCTGAACTAGATGTAAAGCCCTGTGCCATATTTGAAGTCTCTATGATAAATAACATTTGATGGAAAAAGAAAAACCTATAAAAGAAGAAATCCTACTAAGAAACTTTCCACGGTAGAGAGGGGTCCCAGATGGTTGCTAGGTTACAGTTGAATTCAAAAGCTTTTATAAGGAACTGCTTTCATCTCTGTGACTGAGTAACTTTCTTATGTATAAAACTGCCTGCATAACTCTCACTTACGTAGTTTTGGGTGTGCCTGTAGGCAAGCACAAAGTGCTGTTTCTTTTGTTTGTATAACAGTGGGTTTCTTTTAAGTACACGTCATTCCTCTCTTTGCAAGTTCCCTTGGAGCCTACTCTCTACATGTCTGAGATCCTCCACAAGGTCAGAGTCCCCCTGCCAGAGTGCTTCCTGCCCACAGCTTGAATCCAAAATTAAGTGGTTAATGTGCTGATTTTTATGTTTATCATTTTTACTTTAATTGAAAAAAAAAAAACAGGCATATTTGACCAGATTAGGCCCATAGGCCATTGTTTGCCAACATTTGGTTGATGCAGTAAATTTAATTTACACATATGTGAAATAGTGAAAACTGTTTTTAAAAATTTACATTAGATGAAGCCAACAAACATATGAAAAAATGCTCATCATCACTGGTCATTAGAGAAATGCAAATCAAAACTACATTGAGATACCACCTCATGCCAGTTAGAATGGCGATCATTAAAAAATCTGGAGACAAAAGATGCTGGAGGGGATGTGGAGAAATAGGAACACTCTTACACTGTTGGTGGGAGTGTAAATTAGTTCAACC
>PVKV010043440.1:0-10052 GCA_004027835.1 Alouatta palliata | reverse complement strand
AAAAAAAAAAAAAAAAAAAAAAAAAAAAAAGGCGGGCTTGAAATAGTTGTAAATGCATGTTGCAAGTTCTAGGGAAGAAAGAAGTGAAAAAAAGAAGTATAAGTGATATGCTAAGAATGAAAGAAAATAAAATTATACAAAATAAAAGGCAGAAAAGGAGCAGAAGACAAATATAGGAACAAAGAACAAGGGCAACAAATTAAAAATGATAAAAATATGGTAGATATTTACTTTAAATATCAATGACCTAAATACACCAATTAAAAGACAGAGATTGTTAAAAGACAGAGAGTGTATAAAAAAGTAAAACTCAACTATATGTTGTCTACAAGAAACTCACTTTGAACAGAGAAAAATTTACTATGTTGACACTAACCAGAAGAAAGCGGTAGTACCATATTAATTTTAGACAGCAGAATTCAAAGCCAGAGGAGTTATCAGGAATAAAGAAGAGCATTATAAAATTTATTTATCCTCCACTTATAATTTATAGAGATCTCTGATCTTCGTTTGCCATACCAATGCGCCAATCATCTTCCTTTCCTTGATGTCAGCTAAAAGAGGACTTCCAGAAATCTTAGTGTTCTGCCAAACAGAAATATGAGACCAGAGAAGTTGAGTGATTTTCCTAAGAATTTTTGGCCAGCCAGATTTCTGTACACGTTACTACTGGCCTAGTGAACTATCTAATCTCATAAACCTAGTGGACATTTTTTGGATAATCAGGTCCACAGGTCCTTAATGCTTTGTAAATACATTCTTTAGAAGCAATTTATGAGAAGTGAAAATGAGTTTAAATACACCAGTAATGATTTTATAATCCTAATACTCTCAATATGAAGTAACTCAATAATGTGATTCCATTATATTTATAAATCCAGCAATAGTCTCCCACACTGAATTTTGTAGCAGTATCATTTTGTTTGAAATAATTTAAATCTGATATTTTAAACTTCTAATAAAGTTTGAAATATTTTTTAATCAGCATTCAGATTTGTTCAGAATAAATTGCAGATTATTCTTAAAATTATTTTTATTGTATATTTTGATCTAAAAGTTATAGATCACATGAATTATTTTAACCTCTAAAATGAAGTGTGTTTTTATCTGTACTTCATGCACAGATTATTATGAATAAATTCCAGATTTCATTGACATTAAATGTGAGTAGATGTCTTCATTTGTTTTGGAAACAAAAGTTTAAAAATTATTCCTTCTCTTTAATATATAACTACTAAGTAAGCATCTAAATACAGCCTATACTGCTCCATTCATGATTAGAATTATAGATTTCATCCATATTACACATTATTAGCATATTAATAATATTTTCTATTTTAAAGGAAATAACCTTTTCTCAGTTCTCTAAGAGGATTCATAATTTCTTTGTGCTGACCTGCCTGACAAATGTAGTAAAGTAGTATTAACCTATATCTATCTGATTGTATGTTTCACAAATGTATTATTTCTCAATACTAGACTTTAGTTCCTTCCAGATCAGTGCATAAACTGAAGTCCAGATCACTCTTCAAAGTTACTTATGATGAATATTAATTTTTGTCACTCAGCTTTTCCTGAAGATGCAGGTCCCATTATTTAAAATAAACTTAAAATGTATTTTATTCTCATTGTTGTCCTTTTTTCTAAGAGTATCACTCACAATAAACAGATTTCTATCCTGTCTTATTTTTATGTTTAATAGTGATGTTATTAAAAAATGCACACTTATATGGAAGATAAATTTCATTAGCCAATAGAAATTCATTACTGTTATTCTTGTTACAGATTAATATCTCTTGAGGTGCAACAATTTATATTCACTTAATTCAAAACTGTGAAGAGATCCTAGGTTGCTTATTGATTCTGAGGGAAGAATACTTTATCCAGTTTATCCTTGAAATAATCCATTATTTTCTATTTAGAGAAATCTCTGTAGCCTAATCCCTTTGATACAAAGAGGAAATGATAAAATGTATAGTGTACCAACTAGAAAAGAATGTTGTGTGTTTACTGTGAAAATGGGTATTTTAAACCGTCTAAGAGACAAAGGGGAAATAAAATGAATCAATTCAAGTTCAGTAGTCAGAAGCTGAAGGTGCAGACATTTAGGTATTTTTTAGACCTTCCTAATATCTTTTCCTTCTTCTGGTAATTGCAGCCAAAATTCATGTTACGAAATTGTCACAACACTATTTTGTGTGGTCTTGATAACACTGTAAATCAAGCCAAGGCACGGAACTTAACATAAATAGGTGAATCAGATTTTCTCTCCATTTGTCGCCTGTATTCAGGCCTTACATATTGATAGGAAAGCCTCAAGAATGTACAGGAAAGTTATCGGTAATCTAGATGCTGTGGCAGAAGTACATTGCAGGACTGGTTAATTTTAATTTTATAATTTAGTACATACCTGGTTAAAGTATTATGGAAGAAAGTGTGCTACAATATGAAGTCCATTTTGTTTCTTCTCAAGAGAGGGAAAATTGCTTTGAATTGCCAGGAAATAGGCCTCAATTTACAGTCTGAAAGCTTAGGAGCATCTTGGGAACTATGCTATCAGGGTTAATCAGTTACATCATCCTGAGCTTGTCCTCTCACCCAAACTCTAAATGTGTGCAGTAGAGAAATGTTCGGCTACTGGGGGGCCGAGGGTGGCTGTGTGGACCAAGACAGAGCTAGAGTAGATGGCAAGTGTGATCAAATGTCTGTTTGAAAAATCATCCATGGAATATGGTGGAACAATGCAGGAACACATAGGATGCTTTCAGAAACAATTTATGCTGTCGATCAAAGTCTATGAGACTTCGGTCCTACAGTTTTCCAATACCTGGGGACTTTATCCACCAAGAAGACGTATATTATAATCATAAATCTGTCTGAATACAAATGGCCATGATATTTTTCTTTCCATATATTTGCTTGATAAAATTAACTTGATTTTACAAAAAAAAAAAAAAAAAAAAAAAAAGGCCAGATGCAGTGGCACATTCCTGTAATCCTAGCACTTTGGGAGGTCCTAGGCAGGTGGATTGCCTGAGCTCAGGAGTTTGAGGCCAGACTGGGCAATATGGTGAAACCCCATCTCTACTAAAATAGAAAATTAGCCAGGCATGCTGGCACATGCCTACAGTCCCAGCTACTGGAGTGGCTGAGGCAGGAGAACTGCTTGAACTGGGGAGGCAGTGGTTGCAGTGAGCCACAATCATACTCACTCCACTCCAGCCTGGGCGACAGAGCCAGCCTCTGTCTCAAGAAATAAACAAACAAAACTTACTTAATTTAAAAAAATTAAAAATCATCTCTGACTATAGAATCTTACCTTGCTTGAATATGAAAAGCACCAACAAGTCTTATAACTAACTACTCAGCGCCACTGAATTTCATAGGAAAACAAAATAACCTAGAAAATGGAAAAAAAAAATGAAAAAAAAAAAAAAAGACCCAGAATCCTTAATCTTAATAATGGCATGGGACTGCCACTCACCCCACAGCACTTCCTGGATTGTTAAAGTTAGGTTAAACAGCATGGTCACGTTGCCTTCACACAGGAAACTGGAAACAGCCCTATAATGGAGGCCACTAGCAAAATCCCCAGTGGCAGTAAGACTTACCTGTTTTCTCTTTCTGAAAGACACATAGTACCACAAGGGCATATCACTCAATCCCAAAACTCTGCTTATCCTTAGAAGAAGTCTAACTATATTCTAGAAACTTCAGCCCTATATATATTATTAAGTGGAAGAATTACAACTGAGTTTTTGGCTTTGGTCCCTCATAGAAGTCATTACTTCCCTTTAACTCAATGTTATTTAAAGTTTATGACAATTTAAGGCTTATTGCAAATGGGATGGATGGCCTACAGTTCTGATGATCTGATGGTGCCTTGGTTAGGCACCTTCTGTCTGTTAAAAGGTTTTTTGCATTATTTCAAATTTGGCTTTCAGCTTTTCTAACATATTCTCAAAGACCATGTATGCCAATAGTTGTATCTGTAGTTTTCTTTTTTATGCATTTGCCACCTAATACTAAACTGTCACCCCTTGAATTTCTATGCCCTTAATACAGATTGATCTTATTTTTGTTGTATTCATAGGAGCTTAAACTTCATCTATATGGTCCTTTTTCTGATTGTCATACCAGCACAAAAAAGCTGAAAATTCCAAAAGCCAAAACGCCTCTTCTCCTCCAAATGATCACAACTCCTTGTCAATAAGGGAAAAATATTGGACAGAGAATGAGTTTGACGAATTGACTGAGGTAGGGTTCAGAAGGCGAGTAATAACAAACTCCTCTGAGCTAAAGGAGCATATTCTAACTCAATGCAAGGAAGCTAAGAACCTTGAAAAAAGATTAGATGAATTTCTAACTAGAATAATGAGTTTAGAGAAGAACATAAATGACCTGATGGAGCTGAAAAACACAGCACGAGAACTTCGTGAAGCATACACAAGTATCAGTAGTCAAATCAATCAAGCAGAAGAAAGGATATCAAAGATTGAAGATCAACTCAATGAAATAAAGCAAGAAGACAAGATTAAAGAAAAAGAATGAAATGAAATGAACAAAGCCTCCAAGAAATAGGGGACTATGTGAAAAGATCTTTGATTGGTATACCTGAAAGTGATGGGGATAATGAAACCAAGCTAAAAAACGCTGTTAGGATATTATCCAAGAGAACTTCCCCAATCTAGTAAGGCAGGTCAACATTCAAATTTGGGAAATACGGAGAACACCACAGAGATATTCCTCGAGAAGAGCAACACCAAAACACATAATAGTCAGATTCACCATGGTTGAATAAAGAAAAAAAAAATGTTAAGAGCAGCCACAGAGAAAGGTTGGATTACAAAGGGAAACCTATCAGATTAATAGTAGATCTCTTGGCAGAAACCCCATAAGCCACAAGAGAGTGGGGGCCAATATTCAACACCTTTAAGGAAAAGAATTTTCAACCCAGAACTTCATATCCAGCCAAACTAAGCTTCTTTTTTTTTTGAGACGGAGTTTCACTCTTGTTACCCAGGCTGGAGTGTAATGGCGTGATCTCGGCTCACCGCAACCTCCGCCTCCTGGGTTCAAGCAATTCTCCTGCCTCAGCCTCCCGAGTAGCTGGGACTACAGGCACGTGCCACCATGCCCAGCTAATTTTTGTATTTTTAGTAGAGACAGGGTTTCACCATGTTGACCAGGATGGTCTCGATCTCTTGACCTTGTGATCCACCTGCCTCAGCCTCCCAAAGTGCTGGGATTACAGGCATGAGCCACCGCGCCCGGCCTCAAACTAAGCTTCTTAAGCGAAGGAGAAATAAAATCCTTTACAGACAAGTAAATGCTGAGAAATTCCATCACCACCAGGCCTGCCTTACAAGAGCTCCTGAAGAAAGCAATAAACATGGAAGGGAACAACTGGTACCAGCCACTGCAAAAACATACCGAATTGTAAACGGTATCAACGCTATGAAGAAACTGCATCAACTAACAGGCAAAATAACCAGCTAGCTAGACTGTACTAAAAGTCTAGCATCATAATGACAGGATCAAATTCACACATAACAATATTAACCTTAAATGTAAATGGGCTAAATGCCCCAATTAAAAGACCCAGACTGGCAAATTGAATGAAGAGTCAAGACCCATCAGTGTGCTGTATTCAGGAGACCCATCTCATGTGTAAAGACACACATAGGCTCAAAATAAAGGGATGGAGGAATATTTACCAAGAAAATGGAAAGCAAAAAATGCAGGGGTTACAATCTTACTCTCTGACAAAACAGATTTTAAACCAACAAATATCAAAAGGACAAAGAAGGACATTACATAACGATAAAGTGATCAATGCAGCAAGAAGAGCTAACTATTCTAAATATATATGCACTGGATACAGGAGCATCCAGATTCATAAAGCAAATTCTTAGAGACCTACAAAAAGACTTAAACTCCCAACAATAATAGTGGGGACTTCAACACCCCACTGTCAACATTAGAAACAGCAATAAGACAGAAAATTAAGAAGGGTATCCAGAATGCAGCTCTGGACCAACTGGACCTAACAAACATCTACAGAACTCTCCACCCTAAATCAATAGAATATATATTCTTCTCAGAACCACATCATACTTATTCTAAAATTGACCACATAATTGGAAGGAAAACACTCCTCAGCAAATGCAAAAAACATTAATCATTACAAACAGTCCCTCAGACCACAGTGCAATCAAATTAGGACTCTGGATTAAGAAACTCACTGAAAATTCCACAACTATATGGAAACTGAACAACCTGCTTCTGAATGACTATTGGTGAATAACAAAATTAGGGCAGAAATAAAGATCTTCTTTGAAACTAATGAGAACAAAGAGACAATGTACCAGAACCTCTGGGACACAGTTAAAGCAGTGTGTGGAGGGAAATTTATAGAATTGAATGCCCAAAGGAGAAAGCAGGAAAGATCTAAAAATCAACACCCTAACATCATAATTAAAAGAACTAGAGAAACAAGAGGAAACAAATTCAAAAACTAGCAGAATACAAGAAACAACTAACATCAGAGCAGAACTAAAGGAGATGGAGACATGGAAAACCCTTAAAAAAAATCAGTGACTCCAAGAACTGGTTTTTTTTTGAAAGGATCAACAAAATAGATAGACTACTAGCCAGACTAATAAAGAAGAAAAGAGAGAAGAACCAAATCAATGCAATAAAAAGTGATAAAGGGGATGTCACCACTGATCCCACAGAAATACAAACTAGCATCTGAGAATACTGTAAACACCTGTAAGCAAATAAACAAGAAAACCTAGAAGAAATGGATAAATTCCTGGACACATACACACTCCCAAGATTGAACCAAAAAGAATTCGAATCCCTGAACAGACCAATAACAAGTTCTGAAACTGAGGTAGCAATTAACAGCCTGCCAACCAAAAAAAGTCCAGGACCAGACTGACTCACAGCTGAATTCTACTGGAAGTACGAAGAGGAGCTGGTACCATTCCTTCTGAAACTATTCCAAACAATAAAAAGGAGGCAATCCTCCCTAACTCATTTTATGAGGCCAGCATCATTCTGATACCAAAACCTGGCAGAGACACAACAAAAAAAGAAAATTTCAAGCCGGTATCTCTGATGAAATCAATGTGAAAATCCTCAGTAAAATACTGGCAAACTAAATCCAGCAGCACATCAAAAACTTATCCACTATGATCAAGTCAGCTTCATTCCTGAGATGCAAGGCTGGTTCAACATATGCAAATCAATAATCATCATCCAACACATAAACAGAACCAAAGATAAAAACAACATGATTATCTCAATAGATGCAGAAACACCTTTAACAATATTCAGCTACCCTTCCTGCTAAAAATTCTCGATAAACTAGGTATTGATGGAATGTATCTCAAAGTAATAAGAACTATTGATGACAAACCCACAGCCAATACTGAATGGACAAAAACTACAAGCATTCCCTTTGAAAACTAGCACAAGACAAAAATGCCCTCTCTCCCCACTCCTATTCAACATAGTATTGGAAGTTCTGGCCAGGGCAATCAGGCAAGAGAAAGAAATAAAGGGTAATAAAGGCTATTCAATCAGGAAAAGAGGAAGAAGTCAAATTGTCTCTGTTTGCAGATGACATGGTTGTATATTTAGAAAATCCCATCATCTCAGCCCAGAATTTCCTTAAGCTGATAAGCCATTTCAACGAAGTCTCAGGATACAAAATCAATGCGCAAAAATCACAAGCATTCCTATACACCAATAACAGACTAAAATAGAGCCAAATCAAGAGCGAACGCCTATTCACAACTGCTACAAAGAGAACAAAATACCTAGGAATACAACTAACAAAGGATGTAAAGGACCTTTTCAAGGAGAACTACGAATCACTGCTCAAGGAAATAAGATAGGACACAAACAGATGGAAAAACATTCCGTGTGCATGGTTAGGAAGAATCAATATTGTGAAAATGGCCGTAATGCCCAAAGTAATTTATAGATTCAGTGCAATCCCCATCAAGCTACCAATGACTTTCTTCACAAAATTGGAAAGAGCTACTTTAAATTTCATATGGAACCAAAAAAGAGCCCGCATAGCCAAGACAGTCCTAAGCAAAAAGAACAAAGCTGGAGGTATCATGCTACCTGACTTCAAACTGTATTAAAAATCTACAGTAACCAAAACGGCATGGTACTGATACCAAAACAGATATATAGACCAATGGAACAGAACAGAGGCCTCAGAAATAATGCCAAACATCTACAACCATCTGATCTTTGACAAACCTGACAAAAACAAGCAACAGGGAAAGGATTCCCTATTCAATAAATGGTGTTGGGAAAACTGGCTAGCCACATGCAGAAAGGTGAAACTGGATCCCTTCCTTACACCTTATATACCAATTAACTCAAGATGGATTAAATACCTAAAATGTAAGACCTAAAACCATAAAAACCCTAGAAGAAAACCTAGGCAAAACCATTCAGGAGCTAGGCATGAGCAAAACTTCATGACTAAAACATCAAAAGCAATGGCAACAAAAGCCAAAATTCACAAATAGGTTCTAATTAAACTTAAGAGCTTCTGCACAGCAAAAGAAACTATCATCAGAGTGAACTTGCCACCTACAGAGTGGGAGAAAACTTTTGCAATCTATCTGTCTGTCAGAGGGCTAATATCCAGAATCCACAAAGAAATTAAACAAATTTTGAAGAAAAAAAGAAACAACCTTATCAAAAAGTAGTTGAAGGATATTAACAGACACGTCTCAAAAGAAGACATATATGCAGTCAACAAACATATGAAGAAAATCTCATCATCACTGGTCATTAGAGAAATGCAAATCAAAACCACAATGAGATACTATCTTATTCCAGTTAGAATAGTGATCATTAAAAAGTCAGGAGAAAACAGATGCTGGAAAGGATGTGGAAAAATAGGAATGCTTTTACACCATTGGTGAGAGTGTAAATTAGTTCAACCATTATGGAAGACAGTGTGGCCATTCCTCAAGGACCTAAAACCAAAAATACCATTTGACCGAGTAATCCCATTACTGGGTATATACCCAAAGGATTTTAAATCATTCTACCATAAAGACACATGCACATTTGTGTTTATTGCAGCACTGTTCACAACAGCAAATACTTAGAACCAACCCAAATGCCCATCAATGATAGACTGAATAAAAAAATGTGGCACATATACACCATGGAATACTATGCAACCATAAAAAGGATGAGTTCATGTCCTTTGTAGGTACATAGATGAAGCTGGAAACCATCATTCTCAGCAAACTAACACAAGAACACAAAACCAAACACTGCGTGTTCTCTCATAAGTGGGAGTTGACCAATGAGAACACATGGACACAGGGAAGGGAACATCAAATACCAGGTCCTATTGGAGGGTTGGGGGTGCTAGGGGAGGAATAGCATTAGAAGAAATGCCTAATATAGATGATGGGTTGATGGATGCAGCAAAGCACCATGACACATGTATACCTAAGCAACAAACCTGCACAGTCTGCACATGTACCCCATAACTTAAAGTATAATAAAAAATAATAATAGTAAAAGAGAGAGTAACAGATTGATTAAGTAACTGACAGTTATAACTAATTGGTAGTAGCATGCATAAGGAATAAATTATCTGACCCCTATGTACATCTACTATTTTTTTGCTATACATTTTCCTGCCTTTTCTGAATTCTCTTCAGTTTTTTAATGAATTTTTAAATAAAAATTTTATGCTTTACCATTATATTAATGATTCATGGGCAACTTATTATGAACTATGACCCTAAGTCATTTTTCTGCTGGATTCATGGGATATTTTTGTTTTTATTCTGTAACATACAGCACTATACTTGTCTTTATTGAACTTTATTTTGTCTCTGTTTATTTATTTATTTGTATTTTTACTTAACTGTAGTTTCCTCTAATCTTTTTGACCTTATTTAATCATTTTGGGCCTTTCTTACCATACAGTAAGAAAGTCTGGTAACTCTTGAGGTACTTTTTTTTTTTTTTTTTTGAGACACAGTTTCGCTCTT
>PVKV010043439.1:0-10053 GCA_004027835.1 Alouatta palliata | reverse complement strand
GTGGATCCAGTGGTCAGCAGTGACCGAGGTGTGTGGACGTGGATGTAGTGATCAGCAGTGACTGAGGTGTGTGGACGTGGATCCAGCAGTCAGCAGTGACCGAGGTGTGTGGACGTGGATCTAGTGATCAGCAGTGACCGAGGTGTGTGGACGTGGATCTAGTGATCAGCAGTGACTGAGGTGTGTGGACGTGGATCTAGTGATCAGCAGTGACCGAGGTGTGTGGACGTGGATCCAGTGGTCAGCAGGAGGCAGGGGCTCTCATGTCCCCTGGGCACCCCAGGCAGCACCTCTGGCACCTTTGCTCCTACACCGCCCGGCTCAGGGCAGCCCTGAGATTCAGTGGGGTGAGGGGGACGAACATGTTCTGGGACTCTCAGTTACTATTTGTCTCTGGCTCCCTCACCCTCAGGAGTTCCAAAACCATTGAAGACAAAATTGATGGGCAGATTGTGGGTGCAGACGTCAGTCCAGACACCAGGAGCAGGCCCACACTCAGCATCTTCTGAGCAGCCTCTCCATCCCTCCAGGGCTTTATCCTAATCTCTCTGCACTTCCTGGTAAAGCGGGCACCCTGTGCGTGTTTCCTGGGAACACGCGCACCAGCCAGTCCTGCCACCGCTTGGAAAGAGCTGCTGTTTTGGTGGAGTTTGGTCCTGCCAGGTGGGGCGGGGACGGACGCGACGACTCAGGTTGAGCATATCTCCACGGGCAGCAACTCCTAGGGCCTCAGGGTCAGTGCTCAACGGAGCCTTCATCTGCGTGGCTTTTGAGTAGCGATCAGATGAACAGGCCAGAGCTGCCTTCTTACCCAAGTCTTGGTGCAGCTCCCGCACATCCTGGTAGCCCTTCTGTTTGAGGATGTTTGGGGGAGACAAAGGAGGCTGCAATCCACTTTACTGATCACCTCATTTGCAGGAAGGAATCCGTGCTGTATCCCATGAGCTAGTCTGAAAAGGGGAGCGCCTGAGAGCTAGTAACACCCCTGTTCTTGGATATCAGGAAGGGGAAGGGCCTCATGTGGAGAGGCCCTGGGGGCCCTCAGGAATCACTCAGGGGGCACAGTGATGCAGGCTGTCCTCAGCACTGCCTCCTCCTGAGGGAGGGTGATGATGGAATCTGTCCAGGAGGCATGGATCCAGAGTGGGAGCTGGAATGAGTCAGCATGGATGAGTATCCCAGAACTGTTCACCTTGTCAGGGCAGGAGACACACAACAGTCTCTGTGAGAAGCCTTGTACTGTGGCCATTAGAATTCAGGCCTGTGGCTGTCACCATACCTCACAATCGAGCATGAAAACCCCGTGATGGAGGGAAGGAGCCCAGGTGTTGGGGGCCTGACCCAGCTCACCACTTAGGATTGCAAGTGACAGAAGCCCATAAAGGCTCATGTGGGGCATACTGGACGCTGAATGGGGAACCCAGGGTGGCTCTGGTGCAGTTTTTGGGATCTGCGGCATCTCCCAGCTGCTTTTATCTCCAGTTTATCTCTCTTTGTGTGGTGTTGAGATGGCTGCTTGTCCACCTGTTCACCCCTGTTCACGGTGCTCAGCAACCAATCTGTGTGAAAAGAGACACTCTTCCACCAAAGAGAAGCATCAGGGAGGGGGCTCTGGTTTGGAATGGGTCATGGGCCTGCTTCTGACCAGTGACTGGGCAGGGAGTGGGATGTTTGTGTGGCTCCTGGGCTGCCAGGGAGTAGGTTTAGGGATTGACAAGCCTCCTAGGATATACCGTAATAGCAGAGGGGAGTACCCCCCAGGAAGGGAAAGCCCTTGATAGGCAAATGCTGCAGCCTACATGGTTCACTTGAGAAGATGAGTGAACCACCTTCTCAAGTGAACCACGAAAAAATGTGTGACTGGAATAGATAGGAATTAATGTAACCCAGATGGTGAAACCTGTACACTGAAGACTATGAGATGATGAAAGAAATGGAAGACAAGGCAGATAAATGGGTATCCCATGTTCATGGATTGAAAAAAAATAATATTGTTAAAATGTCCATACTACCTAGAGCAATCTATAGATTCAATGCAACCCCTATCAAAATTCCAATGACTTTTTTTTTTTTTTTTTTTACAGAAATAGAAAAGCAATCCTAAAATTCATATGGAACCACATAAAACCCTGAATAGGCAAGGCAATCATGAGCCAAACAAAGCTGGAAGCATCACACCTCCTGTTTTCAAAATATACTATGAAGCTATCATAACCAAAGCAACATGGTACTGGCAACAAAATAGACAAATAGACAAATCAACTAATGTAACAGAATAGAGAGCCCAGATATGAATCTATGCACTTATGCTCAATTGATTTTCAGCAAAAGTACCAAGAACACACAATGGGAAAAGGACAGTGTCTTCAGTAAATGGTGCTTGGAAAACTGGGTGTCCACATGCAGAAGAATGAAATTAGGTCTTATCTCTCTTATGTAAAAATAAAATGGATTAAAGAGGTGTGGGGAGGGAGGGACCTGGTGGGAGGTGCCTGGACCATGGGGGTGGTTTCCCCATATTGTTCTCGTGACAGTGCATGACTTCTCATGGGATCTGATGGTTGAAAACATAGCACTCCCCCCGTCCCACTCCTTCTGATGCCTTGCGAAGAAGGTACTTGCTTCTCCTTCGTGTTCTGCCACGACTGTAGTTTCCTGAGGCCTCTCCAGCCCTGTGGAACTGTGAGTCAGTTAAATCACTTTTCTTCATAAATTACCTAGTCTTGGGTAGTTCTTCATAGCAATGTGAAAATGGACTAATACACACATAAATATATACACTTATAAATTATAAAATTTGTGTGACCGAGTTGTTTTGCTTCCTCAGCCTCAGTTTCCCCACCTGGGATGAGTGGATAGCATTGGAAAGCTCTGGGTGACCGCTGCGGCCGCACCAGCCTTGACCCCAGCTCGTAGCTTCAGGATTTTCCCGAAGGGGGTAGAAGGTGCTGTCTCCTCCTACCTGGAACTTCCAAAGCCAGTGGCCTTTGTCTTTGTTCTTTCTCTTGTTCCATACCACCGAAAATACAGGTCCTCCTGAACCTCCAAAGCTTACTCTTCATAAAACCCTCTGTGGCCTCCTGTAAGAACATGCTCCCTCCAGACAAAGCTTTGGTGACCCGAGTTGCTCACAAAAACCCCAATTAAGAAACTGTCTTTTTCCCGTTGGCCAGGAGACAGGCTGTTAGGTTTTCTCTCCTTGTTAACGTCTAGGCTCAAGTGACCATGATGATGAGGTTTCCTGAGCTGCCGGTGTCTGGAATGGTCGATCCTGTTTCCTGAACGCCATCATGGGTGCTAGTGTCAGTCAGACTTTCTTGCAGCTGCCCATTCCTGTGTGGGCTCAAGCAAGGCACACAACCCCTCTGGGCTCTAGTTTCTCAGTATGGAGTGAGGGCCATGACAGTTTATGCCACTAAAGGTTATAAGGATTAGCTAAGTTGACAGTGTATGAGTGTGAGTGACATCTGCAGGTATCAGCTCTTATGGTGAGAGTGTGAGTGTGAGTGACGTCTGTGGGCATCAGCTCTTATGTTGAGAGTGACTGTGAATGGTATCTGTGGGTGTCGGCTCATGTTGAAACTGTGAGTGTGAGTGATGTCTGTGAGCATTGGCTCTGATGTTGAGTGTGTGAGTGTGAGTGACATCTGTGGGTGTCAGCTCTTGAGAATGTGAGTGTGAGTGATGCCTGTGGTGTCAGCACCTATGTTGAGAGTGTGAGTGTGGATGACGTCTGTGGTCTTCAGCTCCTGTGGTGAGTGTGTGAATGTGTGAGTGACATTTGCAGAGGCATTGGCTCTTGGGTCAGAGTCGCCACACAAGGACCCCGGGATTTTGTTAGTTGGTCGTGGAACATGACATTCCGTCACTCATTCAGTGTATCTATGGTGACCGCATTTTCTAAGTCAAATGCTGGGACCCACAATCTAAAGCGAAAGAGAGCTGCCTGTCAGTGGCTGCTCAGAACTGTAACGAAATCCTTGAAAATAAAGGAATTTCCAACAAGATAGGGTCTCGGCTTATCTTCAGTTTCATTAAGAACTGAGCTGCTCAGACTTCACAGCAGTCCTGCCTTGGATGAAACCCACAGATGCGACGGCTCCTTCAATCTGACTTGGCCGTGTCATGGCCAATGCCTAATTCCTTGGGCCTCAGAAGTTGTTGCTATCAGTCAGGATTCACTGTTGGCCTCCTGGAATTTTTGCAACAGTTTTGATTGGGTGCCAGGACAGCAGTTTCTATTCCCCAAGAATAGGAGCACTTTCACAGCATCCTTGCAGAAATACACATGGGGGGTGCTTGATCAATTCAGATAAAGGGCTTTTTCTCCCTCTGGAGAATTCTTTTCAACGGGGCAGAGATTCTGAGCTGTCTTTGCTTTTCTTTTCTCCAAAAATAGCTGGGGAGATTTTATTCTTGTTGCTACACCCCTGGGGATCCTGATGGAGCAGTGGGCTCCTCCATCTGTGGCACTGCTGTGAGAAGCCCCGTGGGACTGAGGGAACCCTGGCAGCACTGCCAGCTCCCTGCAGGGAGGGAACTTCAGAGGCAGCTTCAGCGTCCCAGGGCAGCGGGATTTACAGGTCAAGGTACTTTGGCAAGGCAGCCTCCACCTGGAGGGGGTGATGGGAGAGAGGCAGGGTCCTCAGGGACCGCAGAAGGACAGGCAGGAAAGAATGAAAGGGTGACCTAGCCTGGTAGCAGGACACCAGGAGCATGGTGGTCCCAGGCTGGTGAGGGCTCCTGCTGCTCTTCTGAGTGTGAGTGTGTGCATGAGGGCGTGTGCGTGTGTGAGCATGTGCATGTGATAACATACAGTGTACATGTGACAACATACATATGTGAGCATGTACATGTGAGAATGTGTGCATGAATGAGAACTTGTGTGTGCATGTAAGAGTGTGTACATGTGTGAGCAGGTGTGTGAGAACATGTGGATGTGAGAATGTGTACATCTCTGCATGTGTGCATGTGCATACGTGCGACATGTGCATGTGTGCATGTGAGAACATGTGCCTGTGTGCATGTGAGAATGTGTGAGAGCATGTGTGTGCATGTGAGAACACGTGCACGTGTGCATCTGCAGGTGTGAGAACATGTGCATGTGAGAATGTGTGCAGGTGTGTGCATGTGAGAATGTGAGCATATGCATGTGTGAGAAGGTGTGTATGTGTGTGCATGTGAGAATGTGTGAGCATGTGCATGTTTAAGAACGTGTGCGTATGTGCATGAGAATGTGTGAACGTGCATGTGTGAGAACGTGTGCATGTGCGTGCATGTGAATATGTGAGCATGTGCAGGTATGAGAACGTGTGCAAGTGTGTGCATGTGAGAATGAGCATGTGCATGTGTGAGAACGTGTACATGTGTGCATATGAGAATGAGCATGTGCATGTGAGAACGTGTGCATGTGTGTGCATGTGATCATATGTGTGCATGTGTGTGCATGTGAGCATATGTGAGCATGTGCATGTGAGAATGAGTGCATGTGTGTGCATGTGAGAATGTATGTGCATGTGTGCAGGTGTGAGAACATGTGCATGTGTGTGCATGTGAGAATGAGCATGTGCATGTGTGAGAATGTGTGCATGTGTGCATGTGAGCATATGAGCATGTGCATGTGTGAGAACATGTGCATGTGTATGCATGTGAGAATGTGTGAGCATGTGCATGTGTGAGAATGCATGTGTGTGCATGTGAGAATGTGTCAGCATGTGCAGGTGTGTACATGTGAGAATGAGCATGTGCATGTGTGAGAACGTGTGCATGTGTGCATGTGAGAATGTGAACATGTGCATGTGTGAGAACGTGTGCGTGTGTGCATGTGAGAATGTGTGAGCATGTGCATGTGTGAGAACGTGTGCATGTGTGCATGTGAGAATGTGAGATGTGCATATGTGAGAACGTGTGCATGTGTGTGCATGTGAGAATGTGAGCATGTGCATGTGTGAGAATGTGTGCATGTGTGCATGTGAGAATGTGTGAGCATGTGCAGGTGTGAGAACATGTGCAGGTGTGTGCATGTGAGAATGAGCATGTGCATGTGTGAGAACGTGTGCATGTGAGAATGTCAGCATGTGCATGTGTGAGAATGTGTGCATGTGAGAATGTGTGAGCATGTGCATGTGTGCAGGAGTGAGAACATGTGCATGTGGGTATGTGTGAGCAAGTGCATGTGTGAGAATGTGTGCATGTGAGAATGTGTGAGCATGTGCATGTGTGAGAATGTGTGCATGTGAGAATGTGTAAGCATGTGCATGTGTGCAGGAGTGAGAATATGTGCATGTGGGTATGTGTGAGCAAGTGCATGTGTGAGAATGTGTGCATGGGAGACCATGTGTGTATATGTGAGAATGTGTGCATGCATTGTGTGGTTGTGTCTGCATACGTGCGAGTGAGTGCACATGTGTGTGAGCATGGTATGAATGTGTGCATTGTGCATACATGTGTAAGCGTACATTAATTCTCCTGCTGTACTGGGCAGCAGCGTCTCACCTCCTGGCCCCTGAGTCTGCCACAGGCATCTTCAGGCCTGAGTCAGCAGAGCTCCCGAGTGTCTCCCATGAAGAACTGGCACTGCAGGGAGGCAGCCACGAGGGGTCACTGCTGCTGCGTGGTCCTCAGTGGCCACCCAGTGACTGCGGCCTCTGGGCCTCACTTGCTTGGATGCAGAGAGGAAGTGAGTGACAGACCAGTTTGAAGAATCACAACAGGGTGCCATTGTTTCGTCAGAGGCCGCTGTGCTCCCTCCCTGGCTGCCGGGTGTGGGAACTGCGGCGGGTATAGCCTGTGGGGCGCTAGATGTGACCGGTTCTCCCTGGACAACACGCCATGAGCCCTGCGGCGTTGCCATTTCTAGGCTCTGGGTTCAGTGCCCGGGACATCCCCAGGAGGCCCTGCTATCTTCCTGGGCTTCCCAGGTGTGTTCCCAGGGAGCTGCCGTGAGACAGACCGTCTGTTCCTTGTGTCTGGGCAGGGTCAGCGGCAGCACGTGAGCGGATGCTTTGGTGTTTACTGCAGACAGTATTCTGGAGGCCTGAGCGTGTGTCAGCAGCGCGTGAGTGGATACTTTGGTGTTTACTGCAGACAGTATTCTGCAGGCCTGAGTGTGTGTCTCAGCCATGGCTTTGCGATTCTAGAAACGGGCATGGTCCCTGCCCGGCCCTGGAATGTGCCATGCTTGCTCCACTAGGCTCTGCCTGCCACGTGGTTCGCCGCGTGCCTCTCACCTGCCCTTCTTGCTGGAACAGCCTCGGATACCTCTCGTCTGCAAAGGCTTCATAACTGGAGTGCCTTTGCTGCCCATCCCTTCTTGCTCACAATTCAAGAACTTTGTTCTTATAGTTTCCAGGGAGCTGAGGTACATCAGTTCTTATGTGCATGCTATTTACCTTAATACACTGTTTACACAAATGACCACAGCGGTATGAGCACTACAGTCATTTCAAACAGCGCTCTCAGCTAATTGCTGCACTTTGAAATACTAAATTAAGTGATCATGTTGTATTCATTAATGCCTAAGTCCTGTTATATTTCCTTAAAGAAGAAATGTAAAAAATGTCATAAGTAAAAGTAGGTAAAGATATTAGAAAAGGGGGAAAAGAAGATGAAAATATTATGGGTGCAAAGAAGATGGTTTGTTCACTGGAATCTGTGCCACCGCAGCCTGTAAGAAAGCCGTGTCACTGCCCAGGACCGGGCCGTGCTCACGGCGTTTGGTGGAAGGAACATGTTCCTGGCCGTGGGGCCTCGGGGCCCCTCTGTGGATCCCTGTGGAGAACTGTGGGGTAACACAGGGAGCGGTGTTTCTCCGCAGATGTACAGTGAGAGTCTGTGGGCCATTTTTCCTCAGATGTCCCCTAGGGCAGGCCTGGACATGTCTCTCAGGATGTCATCAGCACAGGCCTGGGCAAATCACCTAAGCAAAGTGTGGTAAGAGCACTCTTCTCACGGGGAATCAAAGCCACTGTGTTCAGTCCACGGTTTTCTGGTGCTATGAGTGTCACGAAGAGGGGAGACTTAGCATCTCCAAACAACAGGACCCTCTGGAGCCCCACAAGGATCACCTGCTTCACATATGGAGCTGGGGATAGAAATTCTGGGGGTCAATCAGAACTGCAAGGCCTTGTCCCCGCTGCCCACCAGGGCCGGGTGCTGCCATGCACAGAGCTGCTCCCTCAGCCTGGAGTGTCCTCGATGTCCTCAGGCCGGCCGTGCTTCATTGTCTGACCGCTGGGCGAGGGTAGTGCCCTCTGTCAGGCTCTCTCCTGCCCTTTCTCTCAGCCTGTCCACAATGACAACCGAACAATCCATGGTGAGCGTGTTGCCCTGGGATCCTGGAGGCTCTGGAGTGGCTGCTTTTCCTGTGTGCGTGTCCCTCGGCTGTCCCAGCCCGGCCATGCAAGGATGCCGGGCAGAGCTGTGCTGTTCCCGGGATGGGCATGTGGGGCGGAGGTCAAGGCACTGACCCGCGTCTGGAACAGGAAGGGGCTTTATGAGGTGCAGGCAGTGCTGGGACAGAAATGACGAGACATGCTGACGGGAGCACCCAGTGCTGCAGGGAAGACAGAGGGGAAAGGCCCGGAGCTGTCCTTGAGGAACCACAGGAGTTAGGCGTCCGCACACAGGCATCGGCAGTGTGTACTTGCTGGGGCGGTTTATGATATTGGAATAGCAGCAGCCTTGGCCCCGTGCAGCAAGTTTGGCAGTTAAACTTGTTAGCGGCTGCACACATGTATGTGTATGAGTCAGCGGCTGTGTGCGTGTATGTGTGTGAGTTACTGGCTGTGCACGTGTACGTGTACAAGTTACCAGCTGTGTGCATGTACGTGCGTGAGTTAATGGCTGTGCATGTGTACGTGTGTGAGTTACCTACTGTGCGCGTGTACGTGCGTGAGTTAGCAGCCGTGTGCGTGGATGTGTGTGAGTTACTGGCTGCACACATGGATGTGCGTGAGTTAGCAGCCACGCGTGTGGACGTGCGTGTCTTTACCGGATGCATGTGTCTTTACCGGATGCGTGCGTGGACTTGCGTGAGTTAGTGGCTGGGCGTGTGGACGTGCATGAGTTACCGGCTGTGTGTATGGATGTGTGTGAGTTGGCCGCTGTGTGCGTGGTCATGCCTTGAGTTACCGGCTGGGTGCGTGGACTTGTGTGAGTCACTGGCTAGGGTGTGGACATGCATGAGTTGGCTGCTGTGCGCGTGGTCATGCCTTGAGTTACCGGCTGGGTGCGTGGAAGTGTGAGAGTTACCGGCTGGGTGCATGGACTTGTGTGAGTCACTGGCTGTGCGTGTGGACGTGCGTGAGTTAGCTGCTGTGCACGTGTATGTGTGTGGGTTAGCTGCTGTGCACATGTTTCTGTATAAGTATTCACACACACATATATGTGCACACATGAGTGCTTTGATGGTGACAGTGGCTGATGGTGGGTGGACAGGGGCCCACAGTTTTCACAGCAAACCCCTTCTCATCTCCTGTGATTTTCAGGCAGCTCCCAATTTGAACTCAGTTGCCAGTGGTGAGACTTGGAATCAGGGTCGCTCATGGAATCCCAGTTCTGGAAGAAGAGCCGGACCCTGGTTCTGAGAACCTCACGGAGGGGCTCCGTCACCGACGTCCTCCTGCCTCAGCTGCTGCTGTGGTGATGCACTTCCAGCTGGGAGCTTGTGCGGCGTGACCCACAGGACCGTGCAAGTGGACGGGTCAGTCCGGGCTCCGATGATGGGGTTATGTCGATTGGGTGCAGGGCCATGATGCAGAAAACGGAGTCGGAAGTAGAAGAGAGTTCATGGGGAGGCCCTGAGCAAGGTCAGATCCCAGGTGGGGTCTTGGCTGTGTCCCAAAAGCACTAAGACAGGAGTCCCGCAAGGGCTGCGTGAGAGGATAGGGCCCGAGGGCTGGGGTTCTGGGTAATTTCGAGGGTGATTAAACGGTCAGCTGGTGAGGTGACTTCCGTGTGATTGTTGTGAGGATGTGGGCGATGGGAATGCCATCCCTGCTGGTGAGAGTGAAGATGGCACAGCCTGTGGTGCTGATGTGACCGTGCTGAGGA
>PVKV010043438.1:0-10054 GCA_004027835.1 Alouatta palliata | reverse complement strand
AAGGATATGAACACTTTACAAAAGAAGACATACATGAAGCCAACAAACATATGAAAAAATGCTCATCATCACTGGTCGTTAGAGAAATGCAAATCAAAACTACACTGAGATACCATCTCATGCCAGTTAGAATGGCGATCATTAAAAAATTGGGAGACAACAGATGCTGGAGAGGATGTGGAGAAATAGGAACACTTTTACACTGTTGGTGGGAGTGTAAATTAGTCCAACCACTGGAAGACAGTGTGGCAATTCCTCAAGGACCTAGAAATAGAAATTCCATTTGACCCAGCAATCTCATTACTGGGTATATATCCAAAGGATTACAAATCGTTCCACTATAAGGACACATGCACACGAATGTTCATTGCAGCACAGTTTACAATAGCAAAGACCTGTAACCAACCCAAATGCCCATCGATGATAGACTGGACAGGGAAAATGTGGCACATATACACCATGGAATATTATGCAGCCATCAAAAACGATGAGTTCGTGTCCTTTGTAGGGACATGGATGAACCTGGAACCATCATTCTCAGCAAACTGACACAAGAACAGAAAATCAAACACCGCATGTTCTCACTCATAGGTGGGTGTTGAACAATGCGAACACCTGGACACAGGGAGGATAGCATCACACACTGAGGTATGTCGGGGGGAAAAATGGGAGGGACAGTGAGGGGTAGGAGTTGGGGAGAGATAGTATGGGGAGAAATGCCAGATATAGGTGATGGGGAGGAGGGCAGCAAATCACATTGCCATGTATATACCTATGCAACAATCTTGCATGTTCTTCACATGTACCCCAAAACCTAAAATGCAATAAAATATATATATATATATATATATATATATATAGAAGAATTTATGGATAAAAATACTTAGAGAATCAAATCTCAGATATGTACGTTCCATGAATAGCCCAAGTGTGTATCTTCCTTATATAAATTCAACTTCTGTGGAAATAAAAATAAATAAATAAAATAAAATAAGGCATCCTAAATGTCATTCAGTTCTGGAAATTCCAAGTCCTCTCCTTTGTTTCTTGTATTTGAAAATAACATTCTGGGAGAGTGATCCAAGATGGCCAAATAGGAACAGCTCTGAAGTGCAGTTCCCAGCAAGAACAATGCACAGGGTGAGTGACAACAGCATTTCCAAAGGAGTTATTACTGCCCACAGACCAGGATATTCCCAGGCTGAAAAGCGCCACGAGTTTCCAGCACGGCTGTTTCAGCCGGTGCAGTGGGTCGCCGCAGAAAAACTCACACAAATCTGGGCGGCCATTTCAATTGGCACCTGGAACACCTGGGAGACAGGGCCACCCATTCAACTGAGAAAAAGGGGGCTGAAACAGGGAGACAGGTGATCTGGCTCAGCGGGTCCCAACCCACAAAGACCAGCAGTCTGAAACGCTGTGGATTAAGAGTTCCACAGCAAGCGCAGCTGGACCTGATATGGTACAGTGCTGACAGGGGAAGGGCGCCTGCCATTACTGAGGCAGTCCACCACCACCATGGCACTCCACAATTACTGAGGCAGTCCGCCATTACACACGCAGTCCGTCACTACTGAGGCAGACCGCTATTACCGAGGCAGTTCTAAATATACCTCTATGCACAAAACCGCAAGGAAGTTCACACAGCAGCTGGGCAGAGCCCACGGCAGCTCAGCAATGCCTCTGCTGGCCGAGTGTGACTAGGCTACCTCCTAGCTGGGTAGGGCATCTGTGAGAAAAGGCAGTAGCACATCAGGAACTTACAAATAAAGCCCCACCTTCCCAGGACAGAGCACCTGGGAAAAAAGGTGGTTATGAGTTCCACTGCAGCAGACTTAAACGTACCTGCCCAGCAGCTCTTAACAGAACAGAGCTCACAGCTCAGCACCTGAGCTCCTATCAGGGTCAGACTGTCTTCTGAAACAGCTCCCTGACCCCCGTCTATATAAAGAGACACCTCAAAAAGGAGAGCTCAAGCTGACATCTGGCGGGTATCCTTCTGAGATGAAGGTAACAGAAGAAGAAACTGGCAGAAACCCTTACTGTTGTGCAGCTGCGGCAGGTGATCCCTAGGCAAGCAGGGTCTGGAGTGGACCTCCAGCAGTCCTACAGCAGAGGGGCCTGACTGTTACAAGGAAAACTAAAAAACAGAAAGAAATAACTTTGTCATCAACAAAAAGGATATCCACTTTTGGATGAGACCCAATCCAAAAGTCACCAACTACAAAGACCACAGGTAAGTAAATCCACAAAGATGGGAAGAAACCAGCACAAAAAGGATGAAAACATTCAAAAACCAAAATGCCTCTCCTCCTCCAAGGGATCACAACTCCACACCAGCAAGGGAACAAAGCTGGATGGAGAATGAGTCTGTTGAATAGACAGAAACAGGCTGCAGAAGGTGGGTAATAACAAACTTCTCTGAGCTAAGAGAACATGTAGTAAGCCAAAGCAAACAAACCAAGAACCTTAAAAAAGTTTGGTGAAACATGAAGGAGAATAAACAGCTTAGAGAACAATATAAATGACCTGACTGAGCTGAAAAACACAACATGAGAACTTAGTGAAGCATACACAAGTTTCAATAGCTGAATCAATGAAGCAGAAGAAAGGATATCAGAGACTGAAGAGCAACTCAATGAAAGAAAACAAGAAGGCAAGATTAGAGAAAAAAGAGAGAAAAGAAATGAACAAACTATCCAAGAAATATGGGATTATGTGAAAAGACCTAATCTACATTTCCTAGGTGTACATGAATGTGAGGGAGAGAACGAATCAAACCTGGAAAACACTTCAGGATATCTTCCAGGAGAACTTCCCCAACCTAGCAAGACAGGCCAATATTAAAGTCCAGGAAATACAGAGAACACCACAAAGATACTCATCAAGAAGAACAATCCCAAGGCACATAACTGTCACATTCACCAGGGCTAAAATGAAGGAGAAAATGTTAAGGGCACCCAGACAGAAAGGTCAGGTTACCCACAAAGGGAAGCCCATCGGATTCACAGTGGATCTCTCAGCAGAAACCCTACAAGCCAGAAGAGAGTGGGGGCCAATATTCAACATCCTTACAGAAAAGAACTTTCAACCTAGAATCTCATATCCAGCCAAACTAAGATTCATAAGCCAAGGAGAAATAAAATCCATTACGAACAAGCAATTGCTGAGAGATTTCCTCACCACCAGGCCTGCCTTATAAGAGCTCCTGAAAGAAGCACTAAACACAGAAAGGAACAACCAGTACCAGCCACTCCAAAAATGTACCAAATGGAAAAAAGCATTGACACAGTGAAGAAACTGTGTCAACTAATAGGCAAAACAACCAGCTAGCATCAAAATGGCAGGATAAAATTCACACATAACAATATTAACCTTAAATGTAAATAAATGCCCCAAACAAGAGACACAGACTGGCAAATTGGATCAGAAGTCAAAACCCATTGGTGTGCTGTTTCCAGGAAACGCATCTCACATGCAAGGACACACAAAGGCTCAAAATAAAGGGATGGAGGAAGATTTACCAAGCAAATGGAGAGCAAAAATAAGCAGGAGTTGGAATCCTAGTCTCTGATAAAATTGACTTTAAAGCAACACAGATCAAGAGACAAAAAAGGGCATTACATAATGGTAAAAGGATCAATGCAACAAGAAGAGCTAATGATCCTAAATATACATACACCCAACACAGGACCACCCAGATACATAAAGCAAGTTCTAAACGACCTACAAAGAGACTTAGACTCCCACACAATAATAGTGGGAGACTTGAACACTCCACTGTCAATTTTAGACAGATCAACGAGACAGGAAATTAACAAGGATATCCAGGACTTGAGTTCAGATCTGAACCAAGCAAACCTAATAGACATCTACAGAACTCTCCACCCCAAATCCACAGAATACACATTCTTCTCAGCACCACGTTGCACCTACTCTAAAACTGACCACATAATTGGAAGTAAATCACTCCTCAGCAAATGAAAAAGAATGGAAATCACAACAAACAGTCTCTCACATCACAGTGCAATCAAATTAGAACTCAGGATTAAGAAACTAACTCAGAACCACACAACTTCATGGAAACTGAAGAACTATCTCTTGAATGCTGACTGGATAAACAATGAAATGAAGGCAGAAACAAAGATGTTCTTTGAAACCAATGAGAACAAAGACACAACATACCTGAATCTCTGGGACACATTTAAAGCAGTGTCTAGAGGAAAATATACAGCAATAAATGCCCACATGAGAAGCAAGGGAAGATCTAAAATTGACACCCTATCATCAAAATTGAAAGAGCTAGAGGAGCAAGATCAAAAAAAAACTCAAAAGATCACAGCAGAACTGAATAGACAGAGACACAAAAAAACGCTTCAAAAAATAAATCAAGGGGGCTGGATTTTTTAAAAGACCAACAAAATAGACCACTAGCAAAATTAATACAAAAGAGAAGAATCAAATAGATGCAATAAAAAATGATAAAGCGGATATCACCACAGATTCCACAGAAATACAAGCTACAATCAGAGTTTACTACAAACAACTATATGCACATAAACCAGTAAACCAGGAAAAATTTGATAAATTCCTAGACATCTGCATCCTCCCAAGCCTAAATCTGGAAGAAGTCAAAACCCTGAACACACCAATAGAAAGGGCTGAAGCTGAGGCAGCAATTAATAGGCTACCCAGAAAAAAAAGTCCAGGTCCAAATGGGTTCACAGCCAAATTCTACCACACATACAAACAGGACCTGGTACCACTCCTTCTGAAACTATTCCAAACAGTCCAAAAAGAGAGAATCCTTCCCAAATCATTTTATGTGACCAACATCATCCTGATACCAAAACCTGGCAGAGACTCAATGAAAAAAGAAAATCTCAGGCGGATATCCATGATGAACATAGATGCAAAATTTTTCAATAAAATACTGGCAAACCTACTGCAACAGCACATCAAAAAGCTTATCCATCATGATCAAGTAGGCTTCATCCTGGGGATGCAAAGTTGGTTCAACACATGCAAGTCTATAAATGTAATACACCAAATAAACAGAACCAAAGACAAAAACCACATGACTATCTCAATAGATGCTGAGAAGGCCTTTGACAAAATTCAACAGCACTTTATGCTAAAAACCCTCAATAAACTAGACATGGAGGGAGCATATCTCAAAATAATAAAAGCTATTACAACAAACCCACAGCCAACATCATATTGAATGGGCAAAAACTGGAACCCATCGATGATAGACTGCACAAGGAAAATGTGGCGCATATACACATGGAATACTATGCAGCCATAAAAAACGATGAGTTTGTGTCCTTTGTAGGGACATGGATAATCTGGAAACCATCATTCTCAGCAAACTGACACAAAAACAGAAAATCAGACACCGCATGTTCTAATTCATAGACAGGTTTTGAATAATGAGAACACATGGACACAGGGAGGGGAGCATCACACACTGGGGTCTGTTGGGAGGGAAAAGGGGAGGGACAGCATGGGGTAGGGAGGTTAGGGAGGGATAACATGGGGAGAAATGCCAGATATAGGTGACGGGGGGATGGAGGCAGCAAATCACATTGCCATGTAGGTACCTGTGCAACAATTCTGCATATTCTGCACATGTACCTCAGAACCTAAAGTGCAATTTAAAAAAAATTTAAAAAAAAAATATATATATATATACACATATATATTATACATAACTTTCTAATCTCCAGTTGGAGGACTAAAAATTACAATGATTAAGAGTAATGTTTTTTAGTTGGACAGATATAATTTGAAGGCCAGCTTTACGATATGGTGTGCACACTTGGGTAAATTACCTAACCTCTCTGAGCTTCAATTTCTTCATCTTGAAAATGAAAACGGGATTATCTGCTTTTCAATTGCTGCTATATTGAGGGAGATATTCTGAACAATGTCTTGTTTTTCTTAGTATGCTCTCACGGTATACCTCTCAAAGTCAGCAAATAATAAATGTTTATATAATTAACTGGTTTCCTGCAACCAGAAATTCACCGTATGAAGAATAAATTCAAAGCAATTTCCCCTTTTCTAATTGGAAAATTTGTCTACTACTTCTCATAAAAGTTGAAGTGTAAAGTATAATATCAGAAAATATTCTAATTAGATATAAAATCATTCACCAATTGAAAAGAGAAACGTTATTTTATATATATATATATATATATATATATATATACACACACACACACACATTTTATTGCATTTTCGGTTTGGGGGTACATGTGAAGAACATGCAAGATTGCTACATAGGTACACACATGGCAGTGTGATTTGCTGCCTTCCTCCCCATCACCTATATCTGGTATTTCTCCCCATTTACAAATCCTTAAAAGAATAATACTTGTCATATAAAAATAACTGATTATGAGAGACGTTAGGATGTAAGAATTAAGAAACCAGGCAAATAAACACTAAGCAGTGTTTTTAAAAAGATGGTATATGTCCCAATATGGAAAGATGTTCAAGATACATCTAAGCAGAAAAAAAGGGTATGAATTGTATGTATGGTATAATTCCATTTGCATTTGTGTGCTTTTAAAGGCATACAAATGAAATTTGTGCAAAGGAAAGGTTTTTAATTTTTAATCAAGAATCTTAATCACATTCTTTAGTAATACAATCAGGAAAGCCAAATCATTCCTTTTTTATTTATTTTGAAAGAAAAAAAGAAAGAAAAGAAAAAAGAGAGTAAGAGAGAAAGAAAAAAAAGAGAATGAAAGAAAGGGAAAAAGAAGAAAAAGAGGGAGAGAGAACGGGAATCTTGCTCTATTGCCCAGGCTAGAATGCAGTCTAAAAATAGGTATTGAAAAGCTCTTTTATACTAAAAATTGTGTTATACAATGGAGACAGGAAGGAATAAGACAGGAAAATAAAAAACAAACAGCCAAATAATATTTCATTTAAACCTATGAAATGCTATGCAATTGCTGGGGAGTGATTTACTTATAACCATGTGGTCACTTTTAGAATAGATGTGATGTGTTACTGAAAAAAATTTATGTTTTGTGGAACTGGAGTAGAGAGTTCTGTAAATGTTTATTAAGTTTACTTGTTCGAGGTGCAAGTTCAAGTCCCAGGTATCCTTGTTATCCTTCTGTCTCATTGATCTGTCCAATATTGACAATGTAGTGTTAAAGTCTCCCACTATTATTGTGTGGGATTCCAAGTCTCTTTGCAAGTCACCAAGAACTTGCCCTATGTATCTGGGTGCTCCTGTATTGGGTATACATAGACTTAGGATCGTTAGCTCTCCCCATCACATCGATCCCTCTACCATTATACAACGTCCTTCTTACCTCTCTTGGTTTCTGTTACTTTAAAGTCTATTTTATCAGAGATGAGAATTCAACTCCTGTTTTTTGTTCTGTTTTGTTTTGCTCTCCATTTGGTTGGCAAATCTTCTTCCATCCCTTTGTTTTGAGTCTCTGTATATCCTTGCATGTGAGATGGGTCTGAATGCAGCTTACCGATGGTTTTTTTGGAATGGCTGATACTGGTTGTTCCTTTCTGTATATAGCGCTTCTTTCAGAAGCTCTTGTAAAGCAGGCCTGGTGGTAATGAAATCTCCGAGTACTTGCTTGCTCGTAAAAAATTTTATTTTTCCTTCACTTATGAAACTTAGTTTGGCTGGATATGAAATTCTGGGTTGAAAGTTCTTTTCTTAAAGAATGTTGAATATTGGCCCCCACTCTCTTCTGGCTTGTAGAGTTTCTGCTGAGAGATCTGCTGTGACTCTGATAGGCTTCCCCTTGTGGGTAACCTGACCTTTCTCTCTGGCTGCCCTTAGTATTTTCTCCTTCATTTCAACCCTGGTGAATCTAATGATTATGTGCCTTGGGGTTGCTCTTTTTGAGGAATATCTTTGCAGTGTTCTCTGTATTACCTGGAGTTGAGTATTGTCCTACCTTGCTAGGTTAGGAAAGTTTTCCTGGATAATATCCTGAAGAATATTTTCCAGCTTGGATTCATTCTCTTCATCACATTCAGGTACACCTATCAAACGTAGATTAGGTCTTTTCACATAGTCCCATATTTCTTGGAGACTTTGCTCATTCCTTTTTACCCTTTTTTCTCTGATCTTGTCTTCTCGTTTTATTTCATTAAGTTGGTCTTCGACCTCTGAAATCCTTTCTTCTGCTTGATCAATTTGACTGTTAAAACTTGTGCATACTTCACGAAGTTCTCGTATTGTGTTTTTCAGCTCCATTAGTTCACTTATATTCCTCTTTAAATTGTCTATTCTCGTTAGCATTTCGTCAAACCTTTTTTCAAGGTTCTTAGTTTCTTTGCATTGGGTTAGAACATGTTCTTCTAGCTCACAGAAGTTTCTTATTATCCACCTTCTGAAGCCTGATTCTATCAATTCCTGACATTCATTCTCCATCAGGCCTAGTTCCCTTGGTGATGAGGAACTGCAATCCTCTGTAGGAGGAAAGGCATTCTGATTTCAGGTGTTTTCAGCCTTTTTATGCTGATTTCTTCCCATCTTTGTGGATTTATCCACCTGTCGTCTGTGTAACTGCTGTCTTTCAGATTAGGTCTCTGAGTGGACGTACAGCTTGTTGGTAGTAAAGTTTTTTCTGTTTCTTAGTTTTCCTTCGGCGGACGCCCCTCCCTCACAAAGCTGGATCTTCCTGGGTTCAGCTGCACTTGCTATGAAACTCTCAATCTTCAGCAGTTCCAATTAGTGTTTGTTTGTTTTTTTTTGGGGGGGGGTACCAGCCTTCCCCTGCGGCAACCCCACTACGCCAGCTGAAACAGCGGCGTTAAGATGCGTGGCGCTTTTCTGCCCGGGAATCTCCCGGTCTGGTTCCCCACTTCAGTCTGCTTTTCAACCAGCTGAAAGGGAAACTCTGCCTTACCGGAGCTCCAAATGCCAACCAAAAGGGCACTCAGTCCTGTATACTCCGGACTGAGAACCGCCTCGCGGGGGCGCCTGCAAAACGGCCGCGCCGGCCAAAAGAGTCGTGCTGGTGACCCGTGGGGCTCCTCCGCCGGGAATCTCCTGGTCCGTGGGCAACTAAAATTTGTCTGAAAATGTGGCGTCCACTCACTCTCTGCGCTTTCAGTGGGAGCTACAATCCTGAGCTGCTGCTAATCGGCCATCTTGGATCTCTCTCGCCAAATCATTATTAAACTGAAATACTTTTGTAAAAAGTATGTTAAAACTAATAGAAAAAAAATGGTAGATTTAAATCCCTAAGTGGCACTAAGCCATTATTCAAGGGATTTGATAAATGTCGTCACAAAAATAAACTCTTTCTTAAATGCTGTATCAGTGAAGTTGAAGTTCACTGATTAGACAAAGTATTTGCTTCCATATATAAGTGACACTTAACAATATTTTCAAAATCCTTAGTGTACACGTTGACATATACACTGAAAATTTAACTGGAGAAATCACTGATTTATATTACCATTAGAAAAACATTTCTTTCTATTACCTTTTATTTTAAATGTGTCCAACCATATGAAGAACTAATATACTTTTGAGCTTTTTACAAGTGACTAAAGTTACTCTGGTATAGTGATACCATACCCTGGTGGCTGTTTCCCAATTCTCTTAAAAGTAGCACAGAATATTAAGTGCTTGCATTTGAAACCAAGACTACAGGAAAGGCACCCCTCCCTTAAGAGAATTTCTCCCGAAGTGGCCTTTTACACAAATAGAGTAAGTTGTAATACATAACATCCTTACTTAGATCAGAAAACATAAAATTTTCTCTTATGTTCAAAAGGTAACAATGGTATCTACCATCATATTAAATTTTTTAAAATAAATATGTAATCAATATTTTACCTAGAAGGGTCTTTACTTGCTATGTTAATATTAAATAACATTTTCATATGAATGAACAATAGATCAGAAGATAGACGCAGACACTACTCCTGGCTCTGTCACTTACTAGCTGAAAACTGTGGGCAAGTCGACGTTTCTGACCCTATGTTTTCAAATCTATAAAACAAGATGGCCTCACTAGATTGCCTGTAAGGGTCCTTATCCACATGTGAAAGT
>PVKV010043437.1:0-10054 GCA_004027835.1 Alouatta palliata | reverse complement strand
TCGCTGGGATTACAGGCACGTGCCATCATGCCCAGCTAATCTGTGTATTTTTAGTAGAGACAGGGTTTCACTATGTTGGCCAGGCTGGTCTCAAACTCCTGACCTCAGGTGATCCACCTGCCTCAGCCTCCCAAAGTGCTGGGATTACAGGCGTGAGCTACCACACCCAGCCAAGATTTTTATTTATTTGTTTGTTTTTTTAAGAGACAGAATTTCTCTCAGTCAACCAGCCTGGAGTGCAGTGGCATAATCATAGCTCACTGCAGCCTCGAACTCCTGGGCTCAAGCAATCCTCCTGCCTCAGCCTCCCGAGTAGCTGGGACTATACATTTGCACCACCATGCCTGAGTAGTTCTAATCTTTTCTTGTAGAGACTGGATGCTAAGTTGCTCAGGCTGGTCTCGAACTTCCAGCCTCATGCAATCCTCCCACCTCTTCTTTCCAAAGTGCTGGGATGCCAGGTGTGACCCACTGCACTTGGCTAAGATAAATACTGAATGCTCAGAGCCAAGTAGCAGCTGACTAAGGAGGGTTGATGTCGGCAGGGTTTATTTCATTGCTTTGCACAGTGGACCTTGGCACTGCTAAAACAAGCGGGTGCGTCGTCACCAGGATCAGGGGACAGCAGAGCTTTGTCACACTGTCTTTTTTCTTTCTTTCTTTCTTTATTATTTTTTTTAAGATGGGGTTTCACCATATTGGTCAGGCTGGTCTCGAACTCCTGACCTCAGGTGATGCACCAACCTCAGCCTCCCAAAGTGCTGGGATTACAGGTGTAAGCCACCACGCCCGGCTTGTCACACTGTCTTGCTGGGGTGTTGTACAAAAGCTGCCACATGCGAGCTGCAGTGGGAGCTGCACTCCCCCAGGACACACAGACGGAAGCAGGATCCAGGACTCGTGCCTCCTGGGTGCTCTCCTGCTACCTGGTGGCCTCTTCCTTCCTTTGAGTCCTCTGTCCCTCTTCCACTTCTCTGTGCCTCCTCCACCTGTTCCTGCAGGCATCTGGCCATGATCTTCCATGGGAGCTTCTGTTTCTCTTTACCACCTGAACCCTTCAGAATAGCTCCCATGCAAACCCGGATGTATATGACCTCCCACGGGCAACAGCAACGGTGGACTTTACCTACTTCAATTGCAAGGTGCTCCTTGAAGGGTAGAAAATGACTCTGGGGGCCAGGCGTGGTGGCTTATGCCTGTAATATCAGCACTTTGGGAGGCTGAGGTGGGTGGATCAGCTGAGATCAGGAGTTCGAGACCAGCCTGGCCAACGTGGCAAAACCACGTCTGTACTAAAAGTACAAAAATTAGCCAGGTGTGGTGGCAGAGGCCTGTAATCCCAGCTACTCAGGAGGCTGAGACAGGAGAATTGCTTGAACCCAGGAGGCAAAGGTTGCAGTGAGCCAAGATTGTGCCGCTGCACTTCAGCCTGGGTGACAAGAGCAGGACTCTAAAAAAAGAAAAAGGAAATGATTCTGAGGCAAATGCATTCGATGTGGACCCTGCTCTCTCCTGACCCACAAAGCGTTCTGTCCGGCCCTCTTGAGGGTCCAGCCCTCCTCAGGAGTCTGACTTGAACGGTGCAAATCAAAGGCCCATGTAGAGTAAGACTGGATCTTTTTTTTTTTTTTTTTTTTTTTAGGCTTTCAGGTTTTCATTTATTTCAAAACCAGAGAACTGAACTAGCTTTGAATTTAGGCAGCAGACGGCTCCTGACAACACATAACAAATTCATACTCTGTGTGCGGTCTGGCAGTAGAGACACTTGCTGAACTGGTACTGGGCTCTTCAGCGATTCCTCCACCGTCCAAAAACATGGTGACGGCCATTTCCAGATTATTGTTGCACGCTTCAAGCATATGTTTTCCTACACTTTCACTTGCACCGGTGATGGCGGTGAACTGTTGAATTAACCCCTTCAGCGCCGAGGACGCCGCGGAGCCCCCGTGGGCAGCCATCTTACCGCCGCCGCCGCCGCCGAACAACAACACAGACACACACGGCCGCCCTCCCCCACTCCCAAGACTGGATCTTGATGCGTCACAGCATCCCTGGACGGATGGCGAGAAGCCCAGCCCTTTAGAAGCAGTCCTAGGGCCACATCGTGATAATCAATGTGCAAAACGTGGCCACCCCTCTGAATGGTGACAACGGTGGCCACCCCTCTAATGGTGACAATATTTGGACCATCCGCCAACAGTAGACACCCACTGAACGCTTGCCCTGCCAGAGGACTGAGTCAAGCGCTCTCTACACATGATCTTGTTGACTCCCCAGAACTGCTCTGGGAAGTAGATGCCCTTATTCCCCTTTTACAAATGGATCATCCCAAGCTCAGAAACATACCCAAGGATAGGAGGACACCAAGGCCCATCTGAGCTCACAGTGACAGCACTAAGTCCCACACCGCAGAGAGGGTGGGCCCTGCACGTGGGGAATCTGCCCTTAATTGCACAGCAGGCAGTGATCAAACGAGTTCTATCACATACCAACAGCGCAGGCCCCTCTGGCTCTTCCACCACCAAGCATCTCCTGGTGGTGGATGGTTGGCATGGAGACGAGGCGAGAGGAGACCTCGGGTTCTGCCTTCCCCAGCCTCTCTCTGCTGGGCATACGGAGATCCACCCGGCAGTTGGCCCCTCTGGGCCTTGAGCCAGCCTGGTGCAGGCAGTGTACTGTTCACTGGCATCTGGACCCTTGTTTGTGCCTTAAGTGTGACAGGTGGCCCTGAGCCCAAACTCCCTGGGCTCCCCCTCCCTGTTTCCTGATGAAAGAAACCCTAGTTTTGGGCCCAGGCTGGACTCAGACATTTTAGAAACCTGTGTTGGGCCGGCGGGTTGGGCCTTACCAGAAGCTTGTGTAGAGGCCAAGGAGCCTCCAGGAAATCACTCACCCGTGGAAGGGAGGAGCCAGGCCCAGTGAGCTGACCTGGAATAGTTACACGGCCTATCACATATCAACACCACAGACTCCTCTGGCTCTTCAGACCCTGAGGTGTATGTACCCAGAGAGCAGGAAGAACCTGCGGGGTGTATATATGCCGTAAAGATGAGCTGATTGGCCCTATAAAACAGGACACAGGCACTGCTTTGGCGATGAGAGTAGCCACCAGTAGCCCAGAGTGAGCAGATGCAGCCTCATGAAGCCATAGCGGCCAATTTGAGTGCACACATAGACTCAGCCTTCAGTGATACCTTCTTGGGGGCTGTAGCAAGGCCAGGGCGAGAGCTGGCCGGGTTTTGACTGCCTTCTTCCCATGATGGCAGCATGCACCAGAGAAAGGACACGGGCTCTGGGCAGCTGGGTTCTTTTATCATTCGAGACAGTCTTACTCCCATCGCCCAGGCAGGAGCGCCGTAGCACAAGGCTGCCTTCTTTCCTGCAGCCTTGACCTCCTGGTCTCAAGTCATCTTCCTGCCTCATTTTTTCAATTTTCTTGTAGAGACAAGGTCTAACTATGTCGCCCAGGCTGGTTTCAAACTCTTGGACTCAAGCTATTCTCCTGCCTTAGCCTCCCAAACTGCTGAGATGACAGGCATGAGCCCCCACGCCTGGCCAGGAGCTGGATTGTAATCTCCTCCTCACCATTTCCTTGTGTGTGATCTGGGGTAAGTTAATTAAAGACTTAAACTGGGATGAGAATGCCGCTGCCCGCTGTGGTTTAAAGTATGTCCACAACAAACTCTTTGATGTTCCTCCCTTTAGGAGGTGGAGCCTCATCCCCTGCCCTTGAGTGTGGGATGGAATTAGCGACTCGCTTCTAAATAATAAGGCAGAGGTGACACAGTACAACCTTGGGGACTGGTCATAAAAGGACTGTAGGTTCCTTCTTCTTCCCTTTCTTGTTCTTAGATCCCTCCTCTGGTAAAAACCAGCTGCTGTGTCACTAAAACAGCTCTGTGTTGGTCACTGGTGAAGACCAAACCCTCCAGCCAGCAGCCACGTGAAGGTGCCATCTTGGAGGTGGCTCCTCCAGTCCCAGTTGAGCCTTCAGATGATGGAAGCCCCAGCCGACATCCCAAGTTCAACCTCACAAGAGACCCTGAACCAGAGCCATCTGGATTTAAATGACCATGATGCTCCTGAATTCCTGACCTGTAGAAACTGTGAGATATTTTTTTTTTTTGAGATGGAGTCTCACTCTGTCACCAGGTTGGAGTACAGTGGCGCCATCTCAGCTCACTGCAATCTCTGCCTCCCAGGTTCAAGCAATTCTTCTGCCTCAGCCTCTTGAGTAGCTGGGACTACAGGTGCATGCTGCCACACCCAGCTAATTTTTTGTATTTTAGTAGAGATGGGGTTTCACCATGTTGGCCAGGATGGTCTCCTGACCTTGTGATCCACCAGCCTTGGCCTCTCAAATTGCTGGGATTACAGGCGTGAGCCACTGAGCCCACCCTAAATGTTTGTTGTTTTAAGGGGGTAGTTTGTTACACAGCGACAGATAACTGATACACCCATCTCAAAGTATTTGTCAGGATTTACTGGGCCAACATATACAAAGAGCCAGATGCCCAGTGGACCCTCAGTTTGATCAGCTTCTTTCCACACTGAAGTCTCAGCAGCCCCTTCCTCATCAGAGCTAAGGTTTGGACTTTGGTTATGCCACTCAGGGACCAGCCCTCCAGCCAGGTTCCTGGCTTCCTCCTCCTTTCCCCCAGCATACTTCCTGGCCTTGCCCAGCAGAGACCCTGTCACATTGAGGGAGACCCATGCTCTCTTCTAAACAAAGGATCAAAGAAATTGGTTTGTATGATGTTAAACATTTTTAAAAAACTTTTTTAAGAGATGGGGCTCTTGTTATGTTGCTCAGGCTGGACTCGAACTTCTGGCCTCAAGCAGTCCTCCCACAGCAGCCTCCCAAGTACCTGGGACAACAGGCGCCTGACTGTGTCTAGATCATATCACTTCTTGCTTAAAACCCTTCCATGGCTTCCCTTTACCCTTACAGTAAAAATCCCAACCCATGACCATGGCTACAAGACTCCTGAAACATACCCCAAACCCCATGGTGTGTCATGATGTTCTTCTCCACGCCCTGCAAACTGACCAGATCACCACCCTTCATTTCTCCAGCACAAACCATTCTTCCACCTGACCTTCAGGAAGCTGCCTTCTTTCCTGCTGTTCTCATCTTTACTTAGTGTCACCTTCTCAGAGCACACGCCACCCAAGGTCCTCTTGACCACATCATCTTTTTTTTTTTTTTTTTTTGAGCCATAGTCTTGCTCTGTCACCAGGCTGGAGTGCAGTGGCACAATCTTGGCTCACTGCAACTTCTGTCTCCCAGGTTCAAGTGATTTCCCTGCCTCAGATTCCTGAATAGCTGGGACTACAGGTGCCTCCCACCATGCCTGGCTAATTTTTTTGTATTTTAGTAGAGATGGGGTTTCACCATGGCCAGGATGGTCTCCATCTCCTGACTTTGTGATCTCCCTGCCTCAGCCTCCCAAAGTGCTGGGATTACAGGTGTGAGCCACCACGCCTAGCCTTTCTCATCATTTTTATCACCAGCTAAAATAACCTGTCTGCATGGTTATTGTCTGAAGCCAGCACTTGCATGGAAACTCCTTCAGAGCAGAGCTCTGCTGGGCTTGCTCCAGGGGCTGGGAGAGACACACAACAGACACATGACAGATGTTTGTAGGCTGAAGAGCTTTTTGATATCAACCAAATTTCCTTTTGAAAGCTTTGGAGGTGCTTTCTCCAGGTTCCAGAGGAACCCCATCTGGAAAATCCTTCCATGAACGAAGTTAATCACTTTCAGCCTTTCTTACAGTATAAAATTCTTACAACCTTTCTTACTTGCATCACGATCATTTTAATCCAGGAAAGTTCTTATCAGGGGTTTGCAAACACTGGTGTTCTAAGGGAAGCTACATTTTTCCATGATTTAGTTCCAGGTAACACACAAGGACTGGAACACCATGATTTTTTCCCTTGGGTAGGTTTTCACGTGGGATCTGCCAGGCCAGCTGACCCACTGCACAGCAAGGATCCAGCGACTGCATGACTGTAGGATACAAACCTCTTCCCCAGGACTTCCGTGGATTTAAGGTCAGTCCAAGGTATATAAGGACAGGCATGGTCAGCAACACCTGTAGGGGGACACCCTGGAGGAGTTTTTGACCCAAGGTAGCTGGTGGGACCTGAACTCCAAGTGGGACTCTGAGCAGGAGAAGGCATGGGCAGAACCACCCAGCAGGGACCCCAGCGTCTCAGTGAAGCTGGGTCCTGAAGGCCCCCTGGACCAGGCATGCCCTGTTACCTGGTGGCTGCAGAGAAGCCCAGGGGTCCCCAGCGTAGGGATGGAATGGCAAGGAGGCCTATGGGGCCTAGCCACATGGGCATATTCACACATTTCAACACCTAGACCAGCTGAACTGGGCTCGCCAGCTGAACATCAGTCTGGCTCTTGGAAGTCACCCAGACACTGCCTTGACCTCCTCACTGGCCAAAGACCCTGCCATTCTCCGCCTGCCTGCTCCATGTCCTGCTGTGCTGGCCTCCGATCCATTCCACAAAGACTGTGCTCCCTTGGGGCTTGGCACATAGCGGTTTTTCCCATAGGAGCTGCCTGACCAGAAAACATCCCCCTCAGCCTTCGGAAGACAGTTCCTCTTTCCCTTCCTCAAGGCGGCTTTCCCTGACCCCTGGTACAGGGACCCTGCTCCTCACTCTTGGGCCTGACCTTCCTAGCATGTGCCCAGTTCATTTGCTTTGTTTTGTTTGATTGAGATAGGGTCTCACTGTCGCCCAGGCTAGAGTGCAATGGCACAATCTCAGCTCACTGCAACCTCTGCCTCCTGGTTTCAAGCAGCTCTCCTGCCTCAGCCTCCCAAGTGGCGGGTATTACAGATGTGCACCACTGTGCCAAGCTCATTTTATATTTTTAGTAGCGATGGGGTTTTACCATGTTGCCCAGGCTGGGTCTCGAACTCCTGAGCTCAATCCGCCCCCTCTGCCCGCCTCGGCCTTTGCCTCCGAAAGTGCTGACGTGTTCAGTTCATAATCCCACAGTGATGAGGTTTCCCACTCAACCGACTCCAGAACCATTTTCTCACTATTCTTTCACCAACTTCTCATTAAACAGTTGCTGAATGAATGTTCGAAGAAACGAATGGACCCAAAATTCCTGCCCTCTTGTGGATTCCGTGAGTCCCTTCTCTGGCTACGCCTCCTGGTAGGGAGTTGACCACTCTTGGGGTCTAGGAAAATAGGTTCTGTGTGGATGCTGGGCCCTCCGGGGTCCTTCCCATAGTAGCACTGAGAGCCCACATGGGCTGGCTGTGCGGGACAGGAGATTCTGCCAGAGAACACGAGGGGCCAAGCTGCAAGCCCCAGTGTGGAGTTCCCAGCTGTCACAGGGGAACGTTGCCCAGAACTGGATGCTTGGTGAGCTGATGAGACCTTTCCTCCCAGCGGTAAGACTTCTCATGGCTCACATTCTAGCACCTGTCTCGCAGCCCAGAAATGAGAGCTACCTCTGTGAAACACTGCTGGCATTGCCTTTATCCAAACAAGCAACCTGCTCTTTGCTTTGTCTCTGCCTCCTGTTTGACTGTTCTACTAGGACTTTTTCCCCCATGGAAAGATTTTATCTTTCCTGAGTGGCTAGAAAGGTGGTAAAATGAACAAAGTGATAAAAGGCATTTAATGAAAGAGAATAGATTAATAAGGTTGTGCCTATTTCGTCCTTTTCTTTTTTTTTTTTTTTTTTTTGAGGCGGAGTCTCGCTCTGTCACCAAGCTGGAGTTCAGTGGCGAGATCCCGGCTCACTGCAACCTCCACCTCCTGGGTTCAAGCGATTCTCCTGCCTCAGCCTCCAGAATAGCTGGGACTGCAAGAGTGTGCCACAACACTCAGCACATTTTTTGTATTTTTAGTAGAGACGGAGTTTCACTGTTCTAGCTAGGATGGTCTCGATCTCCTGACCTCGTGATCTGCTTACCTCGGCCTCCCAGTGTGCTAGGATTACAGGCATAAGTCACCGTGCCCAACCTATTTCATCTTTCTTAGAGCCACGCTGGGAGTTGTAGTGGGGGAAGAGGAGAAGTGTTCTTTTCTTATTCAATTATTCAATTGCCTAAACTGGGAAGGCAGTTTCCAGAAAGAACTCTCCTGCAGCTGAAGGCAATTCTACCAGCCTCAGCGGCTGCTTGGGGTAACACACACACCCTCTTGGTGTCAACCTCCCTTGACTTTGGGCAAATGGCCGATACTTACCTGCCTGTGGTGGGGCCCCTGCCAGGCACTGTCCTGGGCAGAGAGGCAGCTTTGGCTTGCCAGGTCCACGAGCTGCCAATCATCATGCAGGAAATCAACTTGCTGGCCAGACCTCCTGCATAAATGCCCCGGGAGCAGCAGCCACTGGAGCTGAGAACTTGGAAAGGGCAGGGAGGAAGCCGCTGGCAGAACGAGGAAAACCTGTTCCGAGGTGGGAGGTGGGAGGGGCTGCGCTGGGCAGGGACTCAATGGAGGGGTTGGGTGGTCCTGGTTCATCTTGACCCTTGCCTGTCTGGCAGGGGGATTTTTAAAAAACTGGATAGAAATTGGGTAAGATGTGCTTGTTTAACGGGCAGAGATGAGGTGAGGGATTTTAAATGTTGGAGAACAACTGGGAAACCTGCTCCTTATGGAAAACCTGAGATGTGGGGAAATTCCCACAAAGCTGGGAGGGAGCAGGTGCCAGGCTCGCTGATGCAGGCTGGAGAGTATCTTTCTCTCTGTAGAATGAGCTCAGGGTTCACCCTTAGTCTGTGGTTGGGGGTGAGGCAGGGAAGCTGGAAGCAGCAGCAGCAGCAGCCAAAGTGTGGCTCCAGCTGGGTTAAGAACAGCGGATCCCCTCCTCAGCAGGGAACTGCAAGTCAAAGCCACAATGAGGCAGGCTGCTGTGGCTCACACCTGTAATCCCACCCCTTGGGAGGCCGAGGTGGGGGGGATCACCTGAAGTCAGAAGTTCGAGACCAGCCTGGCCAACGTGGTGAAACCTCGTCTCTACTAAAATTACAAGTTAGCTGGGCGTGGTGGTACATGCCAGTGGTCCCAGCTACTCGGGAGGCTGAGGCAGGAGAATCGCTTGAACCCGGGAGGTGGAGGTTGCAGTGAGCTGAAATCTCACCAGTGCACTCCAGCCTGAGTGACACAGCGAGACTCTGTCTCAAAAAAAAAAAAAGGGGGGGAGTGGGTAGGGAGAGGACAGGCACGGTGGCTCATGCCTGTAATCTCAGCACTTTGGTAGGCCGAGGCGGGCAGATCGCGAGGTCAGGAGTTCGAGATCAGCCTGATCAACATGGTGAAACCTCGTCTCTACTAAAAATACAAAAATTAGGGTAGTGCACGCCTGTAATCCCAGCTACTCAGGCGGCTGAGGCAGGAAAATCCCTTGAACCTGGGAGGCAGAGGTTGCAGTGAGCTGAGATTGCACCACTGCACTCCAGCCTAGGTGACAGAGTGAGACTCCATCTCAAAACAAAAAAAGGACTGAAGCACACTGCAACATGGATGGAGCTTGAGAACACTATGGTTGGTGAAAGAAGCCAATCACAAAGGCTTGCTCTGCTTGATTCCATTTCTACAAAATATCCAATATGGGCAAATCTATAAAAAGAGACAGGAAGTCGACGAATGGTTCTCTGGAGTTGGGATTGGGAAATGGAAGGATTAGGGAAGTGACAGTTAAGAGATATGGTGTTTCTTTTTGGGATAATGAAAATCTCCTAAAGTGGATTGTGCTGATGGTTGTACAACTCTGTAAATATATGAAAAGATATTGAATTGTATACTTAAAAGTGTGAATTAGGCCAGATGCAGTGGCTCATGCCTGTAATCCTAGCACTTTGGAAGGCTGAGGCAGGAGGATCACTTGAGCCCAGAAGTTTGAGACCAGCCTGGGCAACATGGTAAAACCCCGTCTCTACATTAAAAAAAAAAAGTGCATCATGCCGGGCGCAATGGCTCACACCTATAATCCCAACGCTTTGGGAGGTTGAATCACTTTGGCAAGTGAATCATGAGGTCAGGAGTTCGAGACCAGCCTGACCAACATGGTGAA
>PVKV010043436.1:0-10054 GCA_004027835.1 Alouatta palliata | reverse complement strand
GTCCAGCCAGTGAGGTCCAGCCCGGCGAGGTCCAGCCAGGCGAGGTCCAGCCAGGTGAGGTCCAGCCAGTGAGGTCCAGCCAGGAGAGGTCCAGCCAGGAGAGGTCCAGCTCGGTGACACCCTGCCAGGTAAGGTCCAGTGAAGTGAGGTCCACCAGGACAGAGCTTGCCAGGTGAGTTCCTGCCAAGTAAGTTTCTGCCAGATGAGGTCTAGCAAAGTGAGGTCCCTCCAAGGGATAAACCTTCCAGGTAAAGTCCTGCCAGATGATGTCCCTCCAGGTGAGGTCTAGACAGGAGAGGTTCTTCTAGGTGGTGTCTCTGCCAGATAAGTTCCAGACAGAGGAAGCCCTGTCCTACTGGGGTCTAGCCTGTGCATTCCCATGAGCCACAGGGCTTCAGGATATTTGTGACACGAGTACGGATGCATGCATAGAAGAACTTCTTAAGTGTCCATCCTCCAGTTCGTTTCACTCTAACCACCTTCTCAGGGCCTGTGCAGGAAGACTGAGGAGGAGCAGGTATAGGAAGGTGGTAGGACCAAATAGAAAGAGACGTCTCCACCTGACATCATTACTCTCTGGAATAGGAAGGTCAGCTTCTGAGCCACAGCATCCTCTTCTGTCAGATGGGATCATAACGTTGCCACGGGGGCTGGCGGGGGATGGCAGTCACAGATATGGGGGCTGTTCCAGTATTGGGGCTTGGGCCAGGCACCCGGTGTCCCAGCCCTGCTCCTGCCGGCACACATCACTTTGGTGTGCAGGAGGGTCCAGGGTGCTACTGGCTGATCCGTAGCTTCCGGCTGGAAGAGCCCTCACTTCTCCCACATCTGGCTCCCAGAAAGGCCTTTGAGGCTTGGCCATTTCCCATCACTGTCAGTCTGGTCATCTCAGTGACAGGTCATTCCTCCTACCCCTACCCATTGTCCCTTCTTGCCAGGAGGGCGTTGTCCCTCTGGTTGTCCTTATCTTCCTGCCATGTCTGAGTGCCCCTCTGCAATTTCTCTGGTCCCTTCGGCCCCGCCTCCTGGAGTTTCTGTGAACTGAGCCCGGTCTCTGCTGAGCAGAACATCTGGAGTGTCGTTTTCTTGAGGGAAGGACCTGAGTCCTCCTTAGCATCCAGTGACTGGGCCAGCCCTTTCTGTCACCCCTGTGAGGACAGTGCCTATTCCTTCCCTAATCCCCCAGGGTGCTGCCCCCAGGCCCTCAAGGAGGACATCATGCATGTGTCCAGCCGGCTGTCTGTTACCCCTGTGAGGACAGTGGCTGTTCCTTCCCTAATCCCCAGTGGTGCTACCCCCAGGCCCTCAACGAGGACATCGTGCGTGTGTCCAGCCGGCTGGAGCACCTGGAGAAGGAGCTCTCGGAGAAGAGTGGGCAGCTGCGGCAGGGCAGCGCCCAGAGCCAGCAGCAGATCCGAGGGGAGATTGACAGCCTGCGCCAGGAGAAGGACTCGCTGCTCAAGCAGCGCCTGGAGATTGACAGCAAGCTTCGGCAGGGGAGCCTGCTGTCCCCCGAGGTACCCTGCGGCCGCCACTGCCATCGTGGGCCTGTCTGTCTGCTCTCCTCAGCCCCTGCTCCAGCCTTCTGGGGGTGCTGGGCCTTCCTGTCTGCGGACCCAAGGTCACACTGTTAGGTGGAGGTGGGGGCTGGGGAGGGCTGGCCTGGCCCTTCCGCCCTGCTTTGGCCTCATTAGCTGGGATGCAGGGGCAGGGCGTGTTGACCCCTCAGCCCCCTTCTGGTTGAAGCCTGTGCTCCTGTTCTGTGCTGCATTCGAGCACCTGTCCACATGCCTCAGCTCCGAGTGTAGACAGAGCGTCAGGAGCACGCTCAGCACACCTCAGGCCCACCCACACATCTGCGTTCCCTGAGCAGAGAAGGCCTGTGTGATTCCAGTCATGTGCTGTGTGACATTTCGGTGAATAACAGCTCATACAATAGTGCTCCCAGAAGATGATCATATCGCATTTTTACTGTGCATTTTCTATGTTTAGATACACAAATACCATGGTTACAACTGCCCGCAGTATTCAGGACAGTCCCTTGCTGTCCAGGCTTGTGGCCTAGGTCTGTGGTGGGCCATCTAGGTTTGAGTATATTCTGTTTGCACGCCATTGAAATCGCCTAATGATGCATTTTGTAGAACGAATCTCCATCTGTAAAAGCTCACCTGGCAGACACCATGGTGCCTCCATGGCGTCCCAGCCATGCCTTCTGTTTGGTGCTCTGAGCTTCCTGAGTGTAGATTATTTTCGAGGGCTGGCAGTCGAACAGGCCGCCTCTGAGCAGTGCCCCCAGCCCACCCTGGGGTCGGGGCTGTGACAGTGAGCAGTGCTCCTCCATGTGCTGGCTTTGCCCTTAGGAGGAGACCTTTAAGGCCCAGCTGTGGCTATGTGTTGGCTGTTGGTGTCTGCCCAGGACTTCACCGTTCAGGCAGTGGGTGATGTTGCTCCACATGTGTCCTTGTCCCTGCAGGAGGAGCGGACACTGTTCCAGTTGGATGAGGCCATCGAGGCCCTGGATGCTGCCATTGAGTACAAGAATGAGGCCATCACATGCCGCCAGCGGGTGCTTCGGGCCTCAGCCTCTTTGCTGTCGCAGTGCGAGATGAACCTCATGGCCAAGCTCAGCTACCTGTCGTCTTCCGAGACCAGAGCCCTCCTCTGCAAGTATTTTGACAAGGTGGGCCATCAACCCATGGCCCCCGAGGCCCCACGGCCCCCACCTCCTCCTCCTGAGGCCCCATGGTCCCCGCCGCCTCCTGCGGCCCCCATGGCCCCTGCTTCCTCCTTCAGCCCAGTGGCCCCCACCCCGCCTCCCGTGGTCCCATGGCACCCACCCCTGGTGTCTCCTCCTGCGGCCCCATGGGCCCTCCACTCACTGCCACCTCCTGCGGCTGGTGAGGGGAGGTGTCTTGTGGCAGCTGCTCCAGCGGATACCCCATTTCCTCCCAGACTAAGGGATAGGATCAAGACCACCTTGACTCTAGAGCTGCCTGACTTTAAAGCCTGTTTTACTTGTGTGAAGCTAAGACCTAGTTTCCTACCCCCTGCTTCTGATTGGCTAACCTCAGGGTGGTCACGTCCACAAGTGGCTATCAATAGGGGATGTTTTTGCCCTTGGGTGACAATTGGCCGTGGCTGGAGATACTTTTGGTTGTCACAGTGGTGGGGGTGAAGGCCAGGGATGCCACTGAACATCCTATAACACACAGGACAGACCCCCACAACCAAGAATTCTCTGGTCCCAGATGTCCATAGTGCTGAGGTTGGCCTAGATGAAGTCCCACAGCTTGAGGCTCTGCCCGGCTGTTGTGTATGGCTAGGAAAGGGCTGTGGCAGAGAGAACAGTTTCATCATGAGAGCCAGCTGTGATCGTTGGAAGATAACTAGAACACTGTTGAAAGGTATCTGAGGCTGAGTCTTGGCTCAGCGGGGGAGACTCTGGGCATTTCTTATTGCCGTGGTGGCAGATGTGCCAACGTTGTGTCTGTGGTTGGGTCTGGCCGGGTCTTGGGACAGGTGGTGACACTCCGAGAGGAGCAGCACCAGCAGCAGATTGCCTTCTCGGAGCTGGAGATGCAGCTGGAGGAGCAGCAGGGGCTAGTGTACTGGCTGGAGGTGGCCCTGGAGCGGCAGCGCCTGGAGATGGACCGCCAGCTGACGATGCAGCAGAAGGAGCACGAGCAGAACTTGCAGCTGCTCCTGCAGCAGAGTCGAGGCAAGCAGCCCCCGCCTGCCTCCCACCTGTGCTCACAGCTCCGCCCCCTCACAGACCCTGCTCCACCCACAGGCCCTTACCACCCTTTCCTTGACCCTTCTACTCTAGACCACCTTGGTGAAGGGTTAGCAGACAGCAAGAGGCAGTATGAGGCCCGGATTCAAGCTCTGGAGAAGGAACTAGGCCGCTACATGTGGATAAACCAGGAACTGAAACAGAAGCTCGGTGGTGTGAATGCTGCAGTCCACAGCAGAGGTAACTCTTCCTGTTCCGCCATGCTCTGAAGTCAGGCCTGTTCCTTGCTTTGGGGAAAGCTTAGAGACCACTCTTCCTCTAGCCTTTACTGGCTTAATTCATAGGTTGCTTATTGTGCTGGGGCTTGGGGGAGCTAGGGCTTCGGGAAGGCGTTGCCACTTGTTTCTGATGAGTGTTAAGCATGCTCTCAATGAACTTAAACAGGGTTTGTGTGAGCAGCAAGTCTGTTTATTCACCCGGCAAGTGGGCTGAGTCCGAAAAGACAGTCAGCAGAAGGCAGGTGGGATAGGAGTTGGTTTTATACGTTTGGGGTAGGCAGTGGAAAGCCACAGAAGTTACAGTTCAGGGTGGTTTTTGCAAGCCAGGCGGTGTTGGGGTGGGGGTGCAGTGTAGGAGGTGGTGTTGTGGGTGGGGGTGGTGGTGTTACAAGGTTGGCTTATCAGTTGAGGCAGGAGCAGTGGTGGAATATCACAAGGTTGGTTAATCAGGCACTGCAGGAGCTGGCTATTCTCCCTTTGTGGTTTCTTGTTATCTGAGACTTTGGCTCCGGGAGGCTGTCTGAAGGTGTAAGTGTGGGTGACGGGTCACTGTGGTGTGACCATCGTGCAGCCAGTTCAAACAAACAACCTTGCATTCTTGCTTTTTTATATTAGTAATATAAAGGAAAAAAGTAAAAACTAGAAAAACTGGGAGGGCAGTGAAATTTTGCGGGTGGTAGAGGGGTGATGGGCAACGTTTCTCACGACTTCTTCAAGCAAGATTGGGGGCGGCATGGAAACCTAAAAATCGGAAAGAGTTTATACTGTTGAGAGATTTTCGGGCAAAGGTGGTTATTGTGGGGTTGTTAAAAGGAGCATTTGTTGTATTGACTGATTGGTTTCATCTTGGATACAATTTTGTAGGAATTGAGAGATTAGTCAGAAAAGGCAAGGTCCCAACAGGAGACAAACGGGTACAAGGGGCCTGCTAATGGAAGGAGCCATGATACCCAGTTAGAGAGTGGCCAGCTAGGTCCAGAAAAATTACTTGCCTGATAAGCAAGCTTTTGGGCCTTGTCTTTAAGTCTTTTGATGGTGTCATATACAAGGCCAAATTAGTTTTGATAAAAGCAGCATTTTTTATTTGGGAATAGGCAGAGTCCTCCTTTCTCAGCAGGCAGTAGAGGCCCTGGCAATTGTGGACAATTGCAGCCAGGGAATTAACTTGGGCTTGGAGAACAGATAGTGTTTTAGTTATGTCTGAAATGCTGCTGGAAAAATCATTACAGAGACTGCGGGATGTGGTGATGGAAGTAGTAAGGCCTGCTCTACCTATCCCAGTTGCAGCAGTGGAGACTCCTAATCCTGCAAGTAAGGGGATTAATGGAATTACTTCTTTTGTCGTGTAGGCATTACGGGGGGACAGGGAAGGGTTTATTTCTGTTGGCAAACTGGATTTTGGGAGTGTGGAAAATTAAGGTCTTGGGTAGTTTGGCTAATGAAGGCTGGTCCATTGTCATATTGTATAGAAGTAGGAAGACCAAGTTGGGGGATTATATCAGTTAGAGGAGAGAGAACTGTGGTAACTTTTTCGGACTCTGTGGGAAAGGCTTCAGCCCATCCGGGAAAGGTGTCAATCCAGACTAGAACGTATTTGTGGATACGGGGCATATGAGTAAAATCTATTTGCTAGCCTTGTGTTGGGGTAAATCCCCTGGCTTGATGTGTAGGAAAAGGAGGGAGTTTAAGGAAGCCCTGGGGAGTTGTATAGTGGCAGTTAGAATATTGGGATGTGATTGTTTTCAGGAAGGATTTGCATGATGGAAAAGAAACAAGGAGTTCTAAAAGACAGCTAGGAGCTTGTATTTTACATGGAATTGGTCATGAAAGGATGTGAGTATAGAGTGAGCTTGTGAAGCAGGGAGGAGGAACTTCCTGTGGTATGAGAACCATTTGCCTTGTGTAGGAAGCGACTGGTAAAGCGAGTTTCCAGAGGAAGAATGAGATGGATGAGAAGGAAAAACATTGGCCTTGTGGGGGAGATACTGGGGTGTCCGCTGCCGCTTTGGCTGTTTTGTCTGCTAAGGCTATGCATTTCCTTGGGCAATAGGATCTGACTGGTTTTGGTGTCCTCTGCAGTGGATAACCCCAGCCTCGGCTGGGAGGAGAGCAGCCTTAAGACTCCTGGGTGATGAGAAAACCTTTCTGCCCATATGACAGTGTGGTGGTGTAGGTTGTGGAAGGCATATTTAGAGTCAGTACAGATATTAACATGTAGTCCTTTGGCAAGAGTGAGAGCACGGGTTAAAGCAATTAGTTCAGCTTGCCGAGATGTGGTGGAGGGAGGGAGTGTGGCAGCCTCAATGATAGATGAGTGGGATACAACGGCATTGCCAGCTTTGGCCTGTGCCAACCGACTGGGCTTTGAAGAACTGCCATCAATAAACCATGTGTGGTCCGGGTCTGGGATTGGGAAGAAGGAAATACGGGTGTGGATTAGTGAGATGCAATTGTGCAGGTTAGGGTTTGTGCCGGGTGTTGAGTGAGAGGCTGGGTTGAAGTCTGGTCCAAGAGCAATGATTACTGTGGGGGTTTCAATAAACAGTGCCTCAAGCTGGAGAAGGTGAGGGGCTGAAGGGTAAGTGGGGCATAGCCTGTAATTTTAAGGGATTCTAGGAGTATTACAGCTGCAGCTGTGGCGTGTAAGCATGATGGCCAGCCTAGGACCGTGAGGTTGAGTTGTTTTGACAAGAAGGTCGTGGGCCTGGCTCTTGGGTAAGAATTCTGACTGCACAGCCTTTCACTTCTGCTATGTGAAGGGAGAAGGGTTGGGAGGACTTGGGGAGTGCTGGTATAGGGGCTGTTTCTAAGGCCTTCTTTAGAGAATGAAAGGAAGAATGGGGGAAGGATTTGGGGTTTATGGGGTTAGCTAAGTTTCCTTTTGTCAGTTTATAAAGTGGTTTGGTTATGGGGTAAAACCTGGTATCCAGAGGTGAAAGCATCCTGCAACGCCTAGGAAGGAGGAAGCTGTTGATGAGTGGAGGGGATTGGGGTTTGGGAGATTAACCGGACACCGTGGGCAGGAAGAGCGCGTGTGTTAATGGAGGATTATGCCGAGATAGGTCACAGAAGGGGTGGAAATTTAAGCTTTAGAAGGAGATACTTGGTATGCTTTAGAATCTAGAAGTTGAAGGAGTACGAGGGTGGCCTATTGAGAGGATTTATAAGAGGGGCTGCACAGGAGGAGATTATTGATGTATGAGTTAGGAAGTGAAAGGGTGAAAGGAGAGTCAGTTGCAGGTGAGGGCTTGGCTATAGTAATGAGGGCTATCTCGGAAACCTTGGGGAAGAATGGTCCAGGTCAATTGCTGGGACTGGTGGGTGTTGGGATCAGTCCAAGTAAAGGCAAAAAGGGGTTGGGAAGAGGGGTGCAAAGGGATAGTAAAGAATGCATCTTTGAGGTCCAGGATGGAATAATGGGTGGTAGGGAGGATGAGAGTATAGGGGTTTGGCACTACGGGATGGATAGGGAGCACTCTGATTAATAAGGCTTAGGTCTTGGACTAACCTGTAGGACTTGTCCAGTTTTTGCATGGGTAAGATGGGAGTGTTGTAGGGAGAGTTAGAACTAAAAGGCCATGTTGTAATAAGCGAGTAGCACAGGCTTTAGGCCTTTTGAGGCTTGTGCTGGGATGGGGTACTGGCGCTGGGCAGGGTAAGGGTGGTTAGGTTTTAAGGTGATGATGAGGGGTGAGTGACTTGTAGCAAGGGATGGGAGGTGGTGTCCCGCACCCTAGGGTTAAGGTGGGGAACGTAAGGGGAGCCACTGAAGGAGGTATGGGTCTAGGGAGGAGGGTGGCAATGAGGTACGGCTGTAACCCAGGAGTAGTCAAGGAGGCACACAATTTTGCTAGGATATCTCGGCCTGTCAGGGGAACTGGACAAGCAGAGATGATTAGGAAAGAATGTGGAAAGGAGTGCTGGCCTAATTGACACCAGACTTGGGGAGTTGTGAGAGGCCTGGAGGCCTTGCTGTCAGTTCCTACAATAGTTATGGAGGCCAAGGGGACAAAGGCAGCGTGGAATGGGTGGCTCCCATGTTGATTAAGAAGGGGATGGATTTACCCTCCACTGAGTTACCTGAAGCTCAGCATCCTCTGAGATATTTAGGCAGCGTCGGTCTTCAGCCGCCAAGTTGAGATCTAGGAAGGATTCGGTCTGGGAGCTTTGGGTTGGAGCTTCAGGAGTCCTGGGAGCAGTGACGTAAGTTGGACAGTGTGACTTTCAGTGGGGGCCCCGCCCAGTCGCGGCAGGGTTTAGTAGGAATCCTGGGCTGTGGGCATTCGTCGGCCCAGTGGCCAGGACTTGAAGCAAGGTCCAGGAGGAGCGTCTGGAGGCTGCAGTCTGGGCGCTCTGAAGTCTTTGTGAGCCTGTAGTGTGGCTGGGGTTTGTCTTACAGCAGAGGTAAGCATCTGTAGTTCTGAGATGTGCTGCCGCCGGGCAGCTTCTTCCCTATTATTGAACACCTTGAAGGCGAGGTTGATTAATTCCTGTTGTGGGGTTTGAGGGCCTGATTTTAATTTCTGTAGCTTTTTTGTAATGATGTCAGGGGCTGATAAAATGCAGATTAAGCGTTCTTTAGGGGTGAGAGTAGAAGTAAGGATGATATGTAAGTTGCTCCAGGTGAGATTAAAGGACTGGGTTAAATATTGGAACTCTTGTACATACATATTTAGTAGGATCTGATGAAAAAGCCCTTGGCTGATTTGGGAAAGGTCAGATAAAGAGAAAGGAATGTTCACCCTCACTGTGCTTTCGGCTCCAGTAACTTCTGGAAGGGGGAATTGTTAGGCAGGCACGGAAGAGTTAGCTGCGGGACTGAACTGTAAGCTGGACCGTGTATGAGGTGGGGAGGAGACAGGAGGGGCATAAGGAGGTGGGTTGTGGGCAGAGGAAGTGGGAGGCTCTGGGTTAGGGGTTAGGGCCTGGATTGAGGTATGTTTTGCATAGGCAGGGAGAACAAAGGTCAGAAGGGTTGATGGACAAGGAGGATTCTGGGTTGCTGGCAGAGGCAGGAAGGGTGGATGGAAGGGAGAAGGAAAATTTGGGATGGGTTGCATTGAGAGCAGAGATTAGGGAGGGATTGGAGTGTAAAAAAAAATGCCTGGACGTCTGGCAGAATAGAGAAATTGAAAGTGCCATTTTCTGGCCATTTGGAACCATTGTCTAATTTGTGTTCAGGCCAGGCTGTATTACAGAGAAAAATGAGACATTTAGGTTTCAGATAAGGTGACAGTTGAAATTTTAGGTTTTTTAGGACGCAGACTAGAGGTGAAGACTGAGGAATAGAGGGCAGAATATTGCCTATAGTGAAGGAAGTAAGTTTTAAGGAGACAAGTAGAGACAAGGAGAATGAGAGCAGCTACCAGGATTTTCAGTGAGGCATCCATGACTCCTGGGCTGTAACATGGGTGAGTCATCAAGGCAGGCATCCCCACAATTGACCAGACACCAAGGGAAGACTGTCTTCCAGAGTCCATGACCAGCGTTGGAGTTTTTGAGCGCACAGATAAGGAGGGTCTCCTTTGTCTCTGGTAAGGAGAAGGATTTAAAGGAAGAAAGAGAAAGGGAGTTACCTCCGTTTTCTGTGTTTAGGAGGATTTAAAGGGAAAGAGGGAGAGATGCTTACCTGATCTGAAGGTGGCGAGAGGGTTGTCGGGCTAGTCTGATGCGGTGAGGTCACAGGTGGGTCTCTTCATAGAGGAAGAGCAGGGACAGAGGGTTGGTCTCCCAAAGGAGTACTCCGTCCCAGATTTCAGCACCAAATGTTAAGTGCGCTCTGAAAAGACCACCTAAACAGGCTTTGTGTCAGCAGTAAGGCTGTTTATTCACCCAAGTGCGGGTGGGCTGAGTCCAAAAAGAGTCTGCAGAGGGCAGTGGAATAGGAGTTGTTGGTTTTATAGGTTTGGGATAGGCAGTGGAAAGTTACAGTTCGGGGCAGTTTTTTCAAACTGGGGAGGTGGGGGGTGTCACGAGGTTGGTTTATCAGTTGAGGCAGGAGCAATGGTCGAATGTTGCAAGGTTGGTTAATCAGGCACTGTGC
>PVKV010043435.1:0-10055 GCA_004027835.1 Alouatta palliata | reverse complement strand
CAAACAAACCACCCATAGGGATATAAGGAAACATTTGGAGGTGATGGATATTTGTTATTATGATTGTGGTAATGGTGTCATGGATATATGCTTATGTCTAAATTCATCAAATTATACATATTTAATATGTACCACATTTTGTGTATTGGTTATACCTCAATAGGGCTATTAAAAAAGGATACAGGTAATGAAGGGCTTTGTATAAACAGAGAAAATTAAACTTTATACCAAGGGCCTGGGGAATTATAAAGGAATTTTAAGGAGAGGCATAATCACACATTTACCATTGAAAGACTACTCTTATGGCAGTGCTGTTAAAGAGGTCATTTATCTTGCTAACAGTTGATCCCATTAGACCCTCATAACCAACATGCCTGTCGGCTTTTCTGGCCTATGGAAGCGATGAGACTCAGGGCTATCCAATGAGTCATTAATAATTTTTCACATGGTTATGGAGCCGTGTGTGTTGTGTAAGTTGTGAAATGGCAAAAGAGTAGGTAACTGATCTCTTTTTCTTGCATCAATTTCAAGAAAACTGGGAAAACTTAGATCAGAAGCAGTTGTTTGTTTGTCCCTTAGTGGAATAAAATTTAATTAGCTTTTATAGATTGTTTACTTTAGTCCCACCGAATGAGAGCCACCCCACTGTCTCTTGAAACCTTACTGTTCTATAGTTGGAAAGTTTTGAAAACGTATATGCAGGCGATCCTCTAGAGCTTTAAAATGCTTTTTGAAATAGAAGACAATAAAGAAATCGTGCCTCTGTTCCTTAATTGTAATGTGAGGGTCTTGATCATGGTTGTCTGTGAGGCCCCACAGAATTCCATATGCTGAAATTTTCTGTAATAGCCATAATTGCTTAAAAATCTGCTTGTTTATTTTACACCTAAAGATTAATTTCAGGGCAGGGTATATTCTTCCCATTTCAGCCTGACATTCTTTGATTTTTTTGTGGTATAACATTTTAGAAAAAGGCTTTTCTTCTATTATTGTGGAAAAAGGCCTTTCTTATTGTACTATTGCAAAATATTTAGAAAAGCAGTTGCTAAGATAACATCAGAACTTGTGAAATGCTTTTACTTCTCACTATACTGCTGACAGGCTGAACTCCTTTTTCTTGTCCAGCAGAGACATTGTCACTTCCAACAGAGAATATATAATGCATGAAAAGACGACAGCTCAGAGTGATAAGGCACAAGTGGAGGGTCTGTTCCACCTTTGTCAGTCAGCTGGGAAGTAAAAAGAGCCATTCTTGCACCTGAGTTTGCCCAGTCATCCTGCCCAACCCGCCTCTCATGGAGCAGAGCAATGCCCTAGCTATGCAGTGTGGGAACTAATTCAAACACATTTCTTTTGAATTGGGATGAGGTCTCTGTAATTAGATAAAGGGGCTCCCTATTTGCCACCACCCAGAGAAAGTTCTTGAGCTTGACATCATGTGAAGATGGCAAAAGAATTTGTAGAAAATGACTGGATGAGAACTAGGTATTATATGTTGTACACATTTGCAAAAGGGCAATGTGAGATTCTGTGATCTCTGCAGGTCCTCCTCATTAAATATGTGGTGAGATCCTCTCCTTAGTACAAAAGGTATATTTTGGGAGCTTCAAATATATTTTTAATAATTTATTTTTAAGCTGGGTTAATACATAGATGTTCATTATATTGTTTATGATTTTTTTATGAAAAAAGCATAGGTAGCAGTAAAATTTTTAAACAACTTTAAGATATAATCCGCATACAATAAACACATATTTAAAGTAGGCAATTTGATAAGTTTTGACATATGTGTATACTTGGCAAGTCATTACTGCAGTTAAGAAAATGAACATATCTGTCAAGCCCCAACTTTTCCTCATGCTCCTTTGTAATCTCTCTCTTCTGTTTCTCCATAACTTGCTAACCTGCTGAAACCATGGATTTCCTTTCTGCCATTGTAGATTAGGTTGCATTTTCCAGAATTTTATGTAAGTGGAATCATACAGTATGTACCCTATGTTGGCTGGCTCTTTTCACTCAGCATATTTTGAGATCCATCAGTAATGTTGAATGTAACAATCGTTTATTCCTTTTCATTGGTGAGTAGTACTCCATTGTAGGGATATGCCACTATTTATTTATTTATTCACCTGCTGATGAACATTTGAGTTGCTTCAGAGTTTCACTTATCATAAATAAAGCTGCTATGAACATTCTCATACAGTGGTTTTTGTGTGTGTGTGTGTGTGTGTGTGTGTGTGTGTGTGTGAATATATTCTTTCATTTCTTTTGGATAAACACCAACAAACAGAATGGCTAGATTATATAGTAGTTTTATATTTAGGTTTTTAAGAAACAACAAAACTATTTCCCAGTGTAGCTCTACCATTTTGCATTTCCACCAACAGGACTGAGAGTTCCAGTTCCTCCACATTCCCTTCAATGCTTGATACAGTCAGTGTTTATAGTTTTAGCCACCCTAATAGGTATGTGGTCATATCTGATTTTTAACTTACATTTTTCAATAAGTAATGATGTTGAGCACCCTTTCATGTGCATATTTGCTCTCTGTATGTTTTCTCTGTAAATTTTGTGTTCATTCTTTTGCTCATTTAAAAAATTGGGCTGTTTATTATTTGGTTTTGACAGTTCTTTACGTATTCTAGGTAGAAGTCTTCATCAGGTATGTTCTGTAAAAATTTCCTTCCAGTTAATGACTTGTCTTTCCATTCTCTTAGGAGTGTCTTTTAATAGTAGAAGTTTTAAATTTGATGTCCAATTTATCATTTTGTTCTTTTATTGATTATGCTTTCGGTGTTGCATCAAAGAAATCTTTGATCAACCCAAGATCTCAGGGATTATTTTTCTCACTTATTTTCTAAAAGTTTGATAATTTTTAGGCTTTGCATTGAGATATATGATCCATTTTGAATTGCTTTTTGGCCTTTTGACTAAGATCAAGTATAATTCATTTTGAGTTAATTTTTTAATACATGAAAGTATAGTTACAAGAGCATTTTTTTTGCATAGGGATATCCTATTGTTCTTGTACTATTTCTTGAAAAATTTATCTTTTGCCATACATATTTCATTTTTCCCCACCTGAGGCTTGTCTTTTTTTTCTAACATTGTCTTTTGTAGTACAATAGTTTTGAATTTGACATAGTCATATTTATAAATTTTATCATTTATAATTTGTAATTTTGGGTCTGTATCTAAAAAACCTTTGCTGCTTAAAAATCTCTTGGCTAGAATTGGATATCCAATCTTTGGTTGTCTATTATATGATAATCAAACATGCAAATATGGATGAAATATTTTTAGCATATGGAATATATTAATATTGTGAGATTAATGTTTTATTTCAGAAACTATAAAGGCACCAGGGGAGTTGCAAGTGGCAAATTAGGAACAGAAGAAATTACAAAATTTTATTGGGAAGAAGGAGAAAGAAATTGCCAAATGTACCTCTAACTATTTTTGAGAACAGAAGGCTGATATTGGCGGAGATGAGGCGAGGCTTAGCAGCAGGTGCAAATTCATGCTGATGACGGCTGATGTTAATATGCTGTGGAGTAGGCGGTGTGTACGCTTGGACTTAAAGTGAAAAGTCAACCATAGAGTATAACTGTCTATCATCTCATTCTGTGAACAATTACTAGAAATTATTTGGGCACAGAAAATAAGTTACTCATGTTCTTTGTCTGACACCCAGAAAAAAACTGTCTTGTGATTTGCGTGACAATTTGCCTTTCTTCCTCTTACATGCAAGGGACTGTCCTTGGTCAGTATCTTTTCCTTCCAAATCTCCACCACTTTCCTCGGTCTGGGTGGTCAACTAGCACAGCTCCTTGGTTCCAACAACTGCCTTACATTTCACCTCATTTAGGTCACTGGATGTGTTCTAGTTCCCTGTACCTAAATATGTATGTCTGTACACAGCTATCTCCTCCGCCTTTTGCTCCGGTTTCAGACGAAAAAGGAGTGATACCCCTTCTCCTCAAATCCAAGATGACCTTCCTTCTTAGTCATTTTGCTTCTCATATCCTTACTGCTGCCTTTCTGTTGTCTTTATTATTTCTTGCGGTAAATAAATATGTTCATGACTCTCTTGTCCTTAAAAAAGTCCTGCATGGGACCCTGAATCCCCTCCCTTTTTCTGATCGTCCTCTTTTATCCACATTTTTTTTTTCAAATAGTAATAATGCTATTCCCACTTCTACTATTCCAGCTTTCTCCTCAATCCACTGGATCCTGGCAGAGGATGCCTTCATCATTCTATTGAGATTCCTTTGCCTCAATCCAATAGCTCTTTAACTGCCATATCTAATGGACATTTTTCAAGTCTATTTTACTTATCAGTTGAATTTACTTCTTTTTTTAAACTCTACATCCTTGGATATCATGAAATTTTACTTTCTTGGTTCTTCTGTTTCTCAGACTATTTCTTTATTGTCTGTATGCTCAAAGAATTTGCTTTTTTGGGGTAAAATATTGAGTGACTAATCTAAATGAATGATAAGTACTGTGTGCACACTGGAGCTGTGTCTTATTTCTTGTCAAGCTTTTAAGTTGGGTCCCCAAATGAAAATCTTACTGTGAACTTCTGTTTTTTATTCGAGTATTTCAAATGTTTTAATTTTATTCAATTAACTTTTTACTTACATAAGGTTAGTAGAGAAAGTATCCTTTTGGATCTTTTTACCTATTCTTTTTTTGCACAAATCTGAACATTCATTAAATCTGTGCATGAAAACAGCTGAATCCAGGGTATTCAATTCACAGGACAGGAATATAGAGTGCTATTCTTTAAAAATTAGGCAAACCTTAGAAATCTATAAATGAGAATTGAAATTTGGAGCCTAGAGGTAGAAAATGTAATTAAAGAGAATACAGAAGCTCTAAGATATTTTCTTTTTCTGGGTAGAAGTATATAAAAAAAAAGGCCAAATCTTATATGCCTTTTTCTCTACCAGATAAAAAGGCAATACAAAGGCTTAAAAATACAAAGTTGCTTTTGACGTTTGAGTATATTATTGGTATACTGTATAGTAATCCTTGTTGAAGTCAGAAATGTAGTGTGCAGGCATGGAGTTTAGGATAAATTATTTATACATATGATTTTACTGTCATGTTTAGAACAATGAGAAAATATTAAATATGAACATATTTTTCTGTCATCAATATTATCTTCTTACTGGATAGAATTAATCTCTTAAAAGTCTTGTCTGATTTAAACCACTTTGGGATATATATATATATTTTTTTCCAGTTGTTTTTGCTTTTATTTGTGATATTTTAAAATATTATTCAAGGTTACAGAAGATGTAAAAGTTAAAAATGAAAAGTATAATCATGCTCATTTCATAAATGCTATTGTCTTATCCTGCGTAAGCCTTCATGGACCTGTTTTCATGCCATTTAAATAGTTTTCTCAAGAAAAAGTATATATTTGAAATTTTTGACCAAATGAAATAACCATTGACACTTTTAAAAATATCCCAAAGTGTACAACACAAGAACTTTGTACATTTAAATAGTTTTCTCAAGAAAAAGTATATATTTGAAATTTTTGACCAAATGAAATAACCACTGACACTTTAAAAAATATCCCAAAGTGTACAACACAAGAACTTTGTACATTTAAATAGTTTTCTCAAGAAAAAGTATGTATTTGAAATTTTTGACCAAATGAAATAACCATTGACACTTTTAAAAATATCCCAAAGTGTACAACACAAGAACTTTGTACATTTAAATAGTTTTCTCAAGAAAAAGTATATATTTGAAATTTTTGACCAAATGAAATAACCATTGACACTTTTAAAAATATCCCAAAGTGTACAACACAAGAACTTTGTACACTTTGGGATATTTTTAAAAGTGTCAATGGTTATTTCATTTGATCAAAAATTTCAAATGTATACTTTTTCTTGAGAAAACTATTTAAATGGCATGAAAACAGGTCCATGAAGGCTTACGCAGGATAAGACAATAGCATTTATATATATTCTTTATTTTATCACAAAAGATTGTTTTCTTTTGCTTGCTCACATGAAATATAGCTGGTTTTCCCCGACAAACAGCACTAGCCTACAAAAAGAGAGTGGCAGTGTGCCTGACTAATGACAGTTTAAAGCCTCTGATGCACAGGGATCAAATTAAATAAGCCGTCTGTGTTGCCAAGATTTAGAATCTACTGATGCACCGACATTTATTCATCCGCTTTTTATTTAGCTTTGAAGGCTCGCAGGTCAGTTGCATCTGATTACTCTGGACTCCTTCCAGAATAGCTGAGGCCAAAGGAACAGGAAGTTACAGTTCCACCAGGTGGCAATCTTTGATGGAAGAACTTTAATGTGTAACCACTGGTTGCTATCCTCTCCCTCTCTCCATCTCTTTCTCTTTCTATATTTTTGTCTCTCATTCCCAAGAAACATTTCATTTTTCTTTATGAATTTATTTAGTATTTATTTATTTACTTTCTGTCATGACCTTCTTTCCTTCTCTGGAATAATGAGGAGAGTTTCAGAACACAATTGTAGCAGGAGGCACTACTCTCCTTAGTAAAAGTACGTACATTACATAAAAGGTGACCAAATAAAAAAAAAGAATCAAACACTAACCTCCCATCCTGCAAAAGGAAACTATATAAAATAACAGAGACCAGATATGTTTGCTGTCTATTGTCTATCTTGTATGCCATAAAAAAAATCCATCCTGCCTTTTTTTCTAGGAAAAAGTGGTTGTGAACTGACTACATTTGCTTCACTAGTCAACAAGGGATTGTTCCCTGATTTCTGGAGCAGACAGCTCAGACAAATCTGAAAACCTCCTCATGTCCACTATGCTTTTAACCTTGGAAGGATTATTCATCGATAGGGCATGAGGATGAAGAGAAAGACCTGGTCAGCTCTTCCAGGACTGCATACACCCTGCACAGCAGGTGTAAGAGTTGCATAAATCAGTTAACAGGGGCTTTACTAAACCACCAGGCTAGGTGTAGGTAAGACAGAGTCGACTGAGTCAGATTGTTTTGCTCAGTCCTCACAAATGTGCTTTAAATTACAAATGATGAAGCTAAGAATTATGTGAGCCTGCAACTTGCCAAGCTGTATAACTGTTATCATCAGAGAAAAGACTCAGACCCAGATCTATTTCATGCCAAGACACTAAAGGCTGTCTAGGTTGCCTTCATTTAATTATGCCAGACTGTTTCTTCAAATTCCTTTCCTTTCCTCCATATTGAGTCCATTCTCCACATTGTCCATCTCATTTCCTTATCTTGTATCCAATTTCTCATCCTCCAGACCTTGACCAGATTCTCATCTTACCATGAGACACTTCCCCAGATATTCTCAATTTCAAAGTTGTTTGACTTTTCATTCCTTTGATTATTGGTGAGACAAACACGTTAAAAGGAATCCTACTTTACTTGTTTTATGAGTAGCCTGTTCATGACCTCTACCTATTCATTTCCCTGTTGGGGAGTCCTCTTTTCTTCATTAATCTCTATAGGTTTAAAAAAAATATCTTAAGTACATGGCTACCTTGTCATATATGTTTCAAATATTTTAAAAAATAATTTTTCCTTTGTCTTTTTCAGTTTGCTTATGAAAACTTCTATGTAGAATATTTTATGCTTCATACATTTGAATCTGGTAGTTATTTCTGTGATAATTCCTAGCTTTGTTACGTTGTTTACACAAATGTCTTCATCTCAAAATTGCAAAAAATATTTTCCTTTATTTTCTGCTAGGAATTTTTTTTTGTATTTATTGTTTACTTTGAAAGCTTTCAGGCCCAGTGTGATGACTCACACCTCTAATACCGGCACTTTGGGAGGTGGACGCAGGAGGATTGTTTGAGCCCAAATTTCCAAGACCAGCTTGGACAACAAAGATTTAAAGGTTCATTCTCAGAAATCCAAGAAGGATAAAACTTTCCTTATAATTACATTTTCATCCTTATTTTCCTTTGCAAACATTTAAAACGTAGGACATAGGTAAACTTAATGCACTTCCAGACTGAATTGTGAAAAAATAAGAGTATCAGACTCAATATATAGCCTAATGTAAGGACTATAATATAAACACAAATACAAATGTACAAATATGTCTTTATGTATCTTCCAGACTCAATACACTAAGATATGCTTCACTCATTTCCATGAGATATCTAGCTATAATAACTTTTAAACTCTACCTATCCATTTTTACTTCCTTTTTCTTAAAGGATAATGAGTGGATACTGACATACTCACTGACTTTCCTGCCTCTCTTTCTTGTGACAATGGCCTAGATTTCCTAGTGTTTGGGATGCAATGTGTTGTTTTGAATTCTGCCCAGGCTCATTCTCCTAAACTAATCTCACACATTTCAGGCTCATTAACTCTATACTCTAAGAAGTCAAGTTCATTTGAGTTACATTTGTTAATTTACTCTGTTAGGGAATTACTCACAATGTATGTGGCTATGAGCTAGTGGTCTGAGGGAAAGATCCCTGTTTATTTTCTGAGAGTCATTTTACCAAGGGGGAAATTTTGACTTCATCAGTTTTACACATAATACCAGAATATCAGCGTTCTATACTTTCTGCATCCAGAAACAACTTTTGAGCAAAGTAAAATTATCAAAGCAGTAGAGAAAACTAGTTTACCCAGGGGACCTAGTATTAAGATGCAGATATTTGCTGCCTTCCTCCCCATCACCTATATCTGGTATTTCTCCCCATGCAAATCACACTGCCATGTGTGTTCCTATGTAGCAATCTTGCATGTTCTTCACATGTACCCCCAAACCTAAAATGCAATAAAAAGTATATATATATATATAAAAAAAGAAGCCACTAAAAAAAAAAGATGCAGATATTACAGCATATAAATTATGAAATGATTGTTTTAAACAGAAGTAGCCATCAAGTCGACGTCTTTTTTGATTCAAACAGAATTATTTTTCAAACTTTGCAGTCTACAAATTGTACTGTTTTAAGAATCAGATACTTAACCAAAAGGCTGAAACATATATAAAATAAAAGAACATTTAAAGACTGCTTTAAGAAATCATGTCTTTGTTGGAGTAAGTTTTGAAAGTGGCTTGGTTTTTGTTTTAAGATCAATACCTAAATTTTATTTTAAAATCTGGCCTCACATAGGATTTGATCTGATCTGGTGGGTAATTTTGAGCATGACCTGAGATCATATAGACTGTTTTGAACTATAGAATCTGGCTGCTTTCTCTTAGCTTTCAAAGAAGAGTTTTTTTCTCTGTTTGCCCCTTTCTCTCTCTTTCTCCTTTTCACTTACACACATATACACCCCACCTCAGAACTGTCTTGGATTCTTTGCAATACACACTCAAACTGGAGAAAATCAAACTTCCTTTAGTTTTCAGCAGTGTCCAAGTGGAAGACAAAGACATATAGTAGATAAAGGCACTCAGCTTAAACTTTGAACCTTGGGCAACTGTAGCCGACTACTGAGCAGTCTCTGTGAGTTCTTAAAAGCCTTTTGACACATCAAAGAGCCAATATTTCTGTCTGCAAACATGGGAAATGGAACAATATGAATTCAGGGATTCACTGAATTAGGGAAAATTGCAGATTCAGGAAGGGGGAAAATAGGATGATCTGAACCAGGACAGAATTATTTCCAAAATCTATGAAAAATCCTCAAGTAAATATTTTCCCTGCTTTTAAAGAAAGGAGTCAGTAGAAGCTAATATTAAAATCACATTGTATATTACATACAGTTCATTGTGTATATAATTGTACTTTGGTAAGTTGTCAAATTTAATCCATTGTGTGGAACCACTTAATGCCTTATACGTTCTTTTGTTACTATGAAATTCCTAGTAGAATAATTTCTTCCTATATTGAAGATAAATGGCAGAACGTGGTAGAATCTTACTGAAAATATTGAAGATTCTAGGAGGCAGAGAACGTCAGTAGCATCCCCAGAGAATGGCTTCTATTTAAGACCTGTTGCTTGAGTTAATTCAGAAGAAGAAAGAACTTTATAGCACTACAAGCACTGACAGAGACTTTAGATCTCATCTCTAGCCAAATTCTCCTATTTT
>PVKV010043434.1:0-10056 GCA_004027835.1 Alouatta palliata | reverse complement strand
AGGTCAGACAATCAATGGCATCTTAGCTCAGATCCATCTCACAGTGGGTTCACTGGGTCCCCAAACCCATCTCATGGTTAGTTGCCTGGTTCCAGGATGCATTTTGCAACAGGCGTATTTAACAAGTGGCAGAATCCCTTAAAAAATATTTATTTATATGAAATTCAAATTGAACTGGACACTCTCTGTTTTGTTGTTGCTGTTGTTGCTAAATCTGGCAACCCTACTTCAAGAAAACACCAAGTGGAAAAACCACCCATGTGAGCAACAGCTTAGAGGACATGAGAGTGAGGGTTTATTAAGAAGACTGTGAGTATCCTGAACTGGACGATAAAACCCAGGGCTGGAGGGCATGAAATTCAGTGAGCTGAGGGACTTTGCAAGACTCTGGAAATACTCCTTTTTTAAAAGAGCCAGTTTGTCCCTAACCAAAACAACCACCCAAAACAAAACAAAAGCCTTTCTGTCCTTCTTCAGTTGATTAATTTATAGGAAATTATTTTTATGAGGTCTGTAATTATAAAACAAACTGTCTGGAAGTGATGACTTAAACTCTACATTGGCAGAGTGGAATATTCACATGAAAGGAGTGTAGTTTTCCTTTGAGCTGATGCAATAGCCTCTGCCTTCATGAATTTGCTGCTTGGACTACGTGCCTGAGGGCAGGAAGAGTTTAAAATGCTTAAAGTCGTCTGGAATTGGTTGTTAAAGAGCTCATTCAAAATGTGTGAAAGGGTTTGGCTTTCCCTAAGGCCCCACGTTGCATCTTCTCTAACAAGGGTCACTCAATGCCCTGAAGCTGTCCTGCCCAACTTGGGGGCAATTAGAACCACCTGGAAAACACAAACTGACACAGGAACAGAAAACCAAACACCGCATATTCTCACTCATAGACGGGTGTTGAACAATGAGAACACATGGACACAGGGAGGGGAGCATCTCACACTGGGGTCTGTCGGGGGGGAAAAAGGGGAGGGACAGCAGGGGGTGGAGAGTTGGGGAGGGATAGCATGGGGAGAAATAACAGATACAGGTGATGGGGAGGAAGGCAGCAAATCACACTGCCATGTGTGTACCTATGTAACAATCTTGCATGTTCTTCACATGTACCCCCAACCTAAAATGCAATAAAAAGTATATATATATATTAAAAAAAAAAAAAAATCCTGAGTCCCCTACCTAATAGCAAGGATTCTAAGGTAAATGAACTGGAGTAAGACCTCAGCATCAGAATATGTTAAGATCTCTTCCAAGTGATTCTAATTGCAGTTAGGGGTGAGAACCACCACCCTGAGAACTCTATCTTTAGGTAGCAAAAATCGCCCAAAGCAATCATTGTAAAACATCTGGGGCTCCTGAGCTTCAATCACAGGCGGTTTGGTGTTTCTAAACCTGGGTAGCTGGAGGGGTGTCTTTCTTGCCTTTTTGAAGGACTAGCAGGCACTTAGGACCAGAGAAGGCTGGAGAGTGTCCCAATCTCATTTACCTCATCCTGTTCACATCATGAGGGTACAAATGTGGGGTGCAGAGATATAGAACAGAAGGCAGGTTTGAACACCTTTGTCCCAGGTAAATCAGCACCTTATGGCAAAAAATTAGGCTTCATACTATCAAGTGGAAAGAACCCTAGAGCAGCATCGTCCTCATTAATCCATGTAGATAAAGCTGCATTGACTAATTTCAGAATAATTCCTCACACACATTGCACCACAGGGAGGGCTCGTCAGTCACAGGGTGGTTTGGTGCTATGAGTCAACAGACCTAAAAATGTACATCCCTTTCGTTGCAGCCATTCCACTTGAAGCAATGTATCCTAAAGCAAAAATCAGCTAACTGCATGAAGATACATGTATGAAGATGTTAGAGCAATGAAAATTGTAACTGAAAAACGGAAAATCATCTACATGCTTATTACGAGGGAATTAAGTCATGATGAAATAGTCATATGATAAAACATTAGGGAGCCACTAGAAAGGATCATGTGGTTTTTTTTTTTTTTTTTTTTAACATAGGGAAATGGTCCCAATCTATTGTTACATGAAAATGTTCCTAATCTATTGCTAAATAAAAAAAAAAAAAATACAAAATCTTCCTAAATGCACAGAGCATTGGTAGAGTATGTCTCTCTTTTGCTATCATTCAGAAGCGTATCAGGGGTGAAAAGAATCCATCCTGTTCACCCAAATTAGATCTAGTATAAGATCTCCCAAATTAGATCTAGACATACTTTTTGTTCAAGAAGAAAAAGTATTTCAGGAACAGTAGCTCATGCCTGTAATCCGCACTTTGGGAGGCTGAGGCACGCAGATAACTTTAGCCCAGGAGTTTGAGACCAGCCTGGGCAACATAGCAAGACTCCCATCCCTCTGAGTCTCCTGTCAAAAAAAAAAAATTAAAAAAAATAAATAAATAAGCTGGGCCTGGTGGCTTGCTTCTGTATTCCCAGCTACTTTGGAGGGTGAGGTTGGAGAATTGCTTGAGCCCACAAGGTCAAGGCTGCAGCTAGCAGTGATTGCACCACTGCACTCCAGCCTGGGTGACAGAACAAAACCATATCAAAAAAGAAGAAAAGATAAAAGAAAAATTACACTCAGAGCAGAGGAAAGATGATGGGAAAGAAATAAACAAGATGATGAGAAATAAATAGACCCAGCTTTGGTGGTGCTTTTACTTGTGACTGTTCAATCTAGCTTTAGTCTTGCTCTGCTTTTGTTTATCTGCCTTTCTCAAGTTCTTCTATAATAAATATGGTGTTCTTAAATAACCAGACCATTTTAAAGATAATGATGTGAAGCTGCCAGAGCTTCATGTGAAGTGTGAGGATAGATCCTGCTTTTCACAGTTCCCCATCCAAGAGCCACACACACTCAAAGATGCTCCAGAGATTTTGTAAAAGGCTGCAGTGCAGATCCCAAGGAATAACTGCTCCTATTATAAAGCCGTGCATTTTCCTCCCTTTGCTGTATTTGTAACCTCTTAACCCCACACTCAATGTTTACTGAGGAAGTGCTACAATTACTCCATGGACTATCTTGCTCCACTTTGACCTTTTCCTGTGCTCTGCCTTCCATCACTTAGGCTATGGTGATGGCAACAGTGATGGCTTTGGGAAAGTTCATCACGCTTACCATGTAGATCGTCTCCAGTGTTGCTTTTTGTTTTGTTGTATTTTGTTTGTTTTGTTTTTTTATCACCTGGGTTTTTACGTTTTCACTCAGTTTGGGTTATTCTTCTCTTCCTCCCTCCCTGTCACTACTCAAGTCTTTGCCAGACCCTTCCCCTTTGCATATTGATCAGGAGAGCTCAGGGTCACAGCATTTTCTGTCATTTTCCCCATCCGTTCTGAACCTTAAACTCAGCAGTCTCCATCTTTGCTGCATCTTAGAATCATCTGGAAGAGCTTCTCAAACGTAATGTCAGGGTCTTATGCTCAGAGAGTCTATGCTATTTGATCTAAAATGGAGAGTGTTTTAAGCTCTTTCTCCAAGTGATTCAGTGCATGGCCAGGGCTGAGAAACCCCACCTAGCCCTTGTGATCTGCACAGCATCTTCAGGTTTAAAATGAGTAATCTGAGATAAAACTGCATCTGCAGAGGGGCTGCACTGGTCTATGCTTCAGGCTTGGGTGGTCCTGATTAACAAGCCCACCACCCCAAATCAACCCTTACAATTAAAAGTGCTGCTGTTACAAAGGCCACAGATGAGACTGATGAAATTTGCACCTGTCTTATTCCTGAATTGGCTCATGCATTTTCCTTCCTAAATACACACAGAACATTCAGTATGTCTCTTTTTTGCTGTTATTCAGAGACATATCGGGGTGACAAGAATCCATCCTGTTCTCCCAGAACATTCACCAAGTTCTTCCAGGTTCATTCACGCTTTCTCTTCTTCTATCCAGAACCTTATCGCCCTATGCCTGGTGAGTCCCACAGCCTCCTAACCACCTCTCTTCGCTGCTTGCACCATGCAGTTCATCTTGGGTGCCACTGCTATAGGGATCCTCCTAGATTCTTCCTGTCATAACCGCTGTCTGACTTACAACACAGTCAACAAGTAAAATGATTATGAAGCTAATATTAATGGTTACACATTTTTTTGAGTTCTTACTAGGCACTAGACATGGTGCTAAGCATGTTATACGCACAATCTCATTTTTAAAAGTTTCATTATGAAAATTTTCAAACATACAAAAAAAGCAGTAACAGTAAAGCCTTCATTCTCTTCTCAATAATTCTAAAATCCACAGATCTCTGAAATCCAGATGTTTTTCACATATTTAGTGCTAAAACTCCTTGGGAGGCAAAGTCTGACCAAACTAAGCATGGAATTATTTAGATTTCTATTTACTCTACTTAGCATAAATATCCAAACATATCATAGCAGACATAATATGTTTGATGATGGGATACCACGCAGACCCCCACTAAGTATGTGATGTAATATACAGCACATGTGCCTGAATGTTCTTCTAAAATCTGGAAACATCTGAATTCAAAAGCATATTTGATTCCCAGGATTTTTGGATAAGAAATTTGATTCCCAGGAATTTTTGGAATATAAATATATGTGCTCATTGTGCAGGTACAGGATTCCTTACACAGCAGTTATTCCTTGGGATCCAAGCTGCAGCCTTTTCCAAAGTCTCTGGAGCATCTTTGAGGGTGTGTGGCTCTCGGGTGGGAAGCTGTGAAAAGCAGGATCTATCTTCACACTTCTCACAAAGCTCTGACAGCTTCACATCATTATCTTTAAAGTGGTCTGGTTATTTGAGAACACCACATTTATTACAGAAGAACTTGAGAATACAGCTAAGCGAAGGCAGAACAATTGTCTGTATATACAACTTAGATTCAGAAACTTAGCATTTTGATATCTTTGCTTTTTTCCATCTAATATATAGGTATAGATGAATAGCAGAGATACAGTTGTGGGCAATACATATACATGTCCACATCAAATCCCTGGAACGTGTGAATGTCACCTGATTTGGAATAGAGATCTTTGCAGATTTAATTGAGCTAAGAATCTTAAGGTGAGGAGATCACCCTGGATTATCTGGGCAGACTCTAAATCCAATGATAAGCGTCCTCATAAGAGACACAGAGGAGACACAGGAGGAGGGGCAATGTGTAGACAGAGGCAGCAATTAGAATGATGTGACCACCAGCCAAGGAAGACTAGGACTGCCACGGCCATCAGAAGTGGACGCAGCAAGGAAAGATTCTCCCCTTAGGCTTCCAGACGGAATGCAGCCCTACTGACACCCTGATTTCAGACATCTGGCCTCCAGCACTGTGAACAGAATAAATCTCTGCTGGTTTAAGCCACCACTTGATGGTAATTTGTTTCGGCAGGCAAAGCAAACTAATACAGATTTAAATATAGATGTAGATGTAAATGTAGACAGAGATAGAGATACGCATAGACGGAATCACTTAAAAGCACTTCAAGTCTGGGCACGGTGGCTCATGCCTATAATCCCGGCACTTTGGGAGGTTGAGGCAGGAGGATTGCTTGAGGCCAGGAGTTTGAGGCCGGCCTGAGCAACAGAGCAAGACCCCATCTCTACAAAAATTTATTTTTTAAAATAGCCAGGTTTGGTGGTACAAGGTGAGGGAGGAGGATTGCTTGCCCCAAAAGTTCAAGGCTGCAGTGAGTCATGGTCAAGCCATTGCATTCCAGCCTGGGAGACAGTCTCTTTCAGAAATACAAAAATAAAAAATAAAGTAGATAAAGCCCTCACAATACCTCACTCCTAAATCCTTTGGTGCATGCATCTTATTTAACCCTCCCAGAACCCTTTGGGATACATTATTGTGCCCGTTCCAGATGCCAGACAATAGAGGCACATAGAAAGCACCTCCAGTTCCACTTCTCGCTACTCCTGGAGTCAGATTCAAAGCAAGGGGATTGCCCCTAGCCTGCCACAGAATCTGCCAGTGAACATTCCAGATGGAGAATTTAGGGAAGTCCAAAATCCCAGCAGGAAGAAGGGACCAAGAGCAGGCAGCAGCCCCATCACTTTGAAAGGCAGACATTAGTCCAAGCTTTTTGGCAGGGAAGCGTTCAGTAAACACAGGGAAACTCGGCTTCTGAGCCATGCTCAAGCCGGCACAGAGAGCTTTACTGTCTACGGGAACAGAGCCTGTTCCATGAGTTCGATGCTTTCAACGGAGTCAGCCAGGGTCAGTCAATGAGATGACAGAGCCGGGACGGCTGCCTCCTCAGCGGGAATGTCTGTGTTTGTCTGAGCAAAATGACACAGGCAAATACTGCCACCAGGTCAGCTGCACGGGGGTGGGAACTGGCTGGGGAACTAACGAGCTCATAAATTGGAAAGGAATTAGACTATCAGATGGCAGAGGCAGGACAAACGCAGCCCCCCACCGGAGTCTTTGCCATAACTCAGGGAAAGCTTTGCATTTTCCCCAGGAAGAGGTCATGTGAAGAGCAAACCAAATCAGCATGCTCATTTAGTGGAGAATTTATGATTCCATTAGGAAAGTGCCCCACAAGGCTGACTCAGAGGACCTGGGAGAAGAGGACACAGCATCAGTCTTACAACACACACAGAGGGGCTTCCATGGGGAAAAGCCCCTTCTGGTGTTTTCAAGATCAGGACTCAGAAGAGTTTGCCAAGGTGTAGTCTGGGAGATGCCTCAGGAATCTTGCTGGAAGAAGCAGGGAGAAGTAAGGGCAAGCAGATTCTCCCCAGTCACACATCCTCCCCCTCCTTAATGTAACCAAAGCCATGTGTTGGTTTATAAAGAAGTCTGGACAATTTCATCTAACAAAGTCCTGCTGTTAAGTGAAAAAAAAAAGGAAGCCCCTATAGAATGTATTTCAGTCAAGCCACTACACTGAGCAACAAGATTCATTCCTTGGTGATAAATGAACACTTACTATATGCCAGGTACTGGCAATAAAATATGAGTCAAACATGTATGATGCTTGATAAGTCTCTCGGAGTTGACCCTCTTCTTGGGCAGATAGACATTAGATAGAATGAGTTCACAGAAAAATATACGATTATAGGGTGTGATACATTCAATATCTCATGCCTGTAATCCCAGCACTTTGGGAGGCAGAGGCGGGAGGATCACTGGAGGCCAGGAGTTCGAGACCAGCCTGGCCAACATAATGAAACCCCGTCTCTACTAAAAATATTTTTTTAAATTAGGTGGGCATGGGGGTGGGCACCAGTAATCCCAACTACTTGGGAGGCTGAGGCAGAATTGCTTGAACCCAGGAGGTGGAGGTTGCAATGAGCCTTGATGGCATGGCACCACTGCATTCCAGCCTGGGTGACAGAGCAAGTCTCCGTCTCAAAAAAAGAAAAAAAAAAAAAAGTTCTATATAGAAAAGGGGTAATATGAGGCAGAATAGGAGCAGGGAAGGAGCAAAAAGGAGCAAGGTCGCCAGAGAAGGTTGCTCAGAATTGTCATTTAAATTGAAACCAGAAGTTTAGTGTGAATTAGTGGGAGAAAGACAATGGATTTGCAAGGAAGACAGAATATTTTCTGAAATATTACTATTTTCTCTGACTAACTCCTCCATGTGTAGAGGAAGAAAGGTGGTGCCTCTGAAATAAACATCGCACATTATTTGGGTTTTTTTTTTTTCGTATCAATTGGGCTGATTTTCCATATATATAGTGCTAACATCCTGGGTGACATGAGATGCAGCACAAGACTCAGAGAGGATAACCCTGAGTATGACGCTGGCTCAGAGCAGCTTCCAGAAACCTGAAGCCACTTATGCATGCATCCATTCCGTTGTTCAACAGCATTTGCTATTTACTTACTATAGCTCAGGAGCCAGGCTAGAGGTGGACAAACTTAGCTCCTATTAAGAGAACTTAGCTTAATACAAAGTAGACAGGTGGGTAGTGTGAGAGGGGCCACAGGGTACACGGAGGGGACCCAGATGAAACACTATAAGCCACGGATACTTTATGGCAGGTGCTTGAGAGGATGGACTGTGTGTCAGGCTGTCTAGGTCTGATGCCCTGCTCTGCCTCTTACCAGCTGTTTTACCTTGGATGAGTGGCTTAGCCTCTCTGTACCTCAGTTTCCTTCCTTCTAAAACAGTACCTCCTGGGGATATTATGAAGCTTGCAAATTCTGATACCTAGTAAGAGCTATAGAACTGTTTGATAGATTTAGCCAAATGAAAATAATATTTTAATTTAAATGTAGAAAGTACAAATAACTATGTTTAAATAAACATGTATTTACCAAAGTTGAGAAAAGTTAGAATTTTATCAGATTTGTGTAAGAGTATGCTTGTGTGTGTAAAACCACCCAATTTCTTGTGTTTCCCCTCCCCAGAACTGCTTCCCTGCCTATCATCATGAATTTGATACATATTTTTCCAATGTCTTATAGTGTATTACCTATATGTATCTATAAACTGCATTCAGTTTATTTCATATATTTAGTATTGATAAGGATAGAATCATGTCATACATATCATTCTGGAACTTGATTTTTTTCACCAGGCATTATATTTCAAAATCTTTTCATACTGACACACATCCAGTTTATTTTAACAGCTGTCTAAAATACCATTGTGTGAGTCTACAATAATGCCATTATCCATTCTCCTCCTGATAGACATTCAGGTTGTCCCCAGTTTTTCACATTTAAAATGCTACTGCAATAACAGCCTTTGACCGTGTTCCTCATGAACACATGTAAGAGCTTCTGAACTCACAACTGGACATGTACTTGCAAGTGGCATTGGCAGGCCAAAGGATCAGTTCCTTCTTCAATTTGACTCCATAGTGCCAAACTGCTCTCTGCAGTGGTCACACCAATTGCTACTTCCACCAGCAGTATGTATTAAAGGGTTAAATTTGCATCCTTTCAGCCTGGAATAACTGTGTCCCAAGACTCTTCCAAGGACACATGGATCTGTCTTAGTCTCTGTCTTCATCACATCTTTGCAAGACAGAACCTGAGGGGCTCCAGTTAGAGGAGACAACCAAGGCAGAGAGGAGCTTAGAGGATTGTCCACAGTTGCCAGGGTCTTTGGATGGGAATCAGGGCACCCTGCGCACCTACCAAATATGCTGACCTTTAGACGAGTGGTTTCTCAGCTGTGTTCTGGCTAGTACCAGGGTTCTGTGGTGTTGTCAGAGTTAAAGGGAGGGGGTCATGGAAAATAAGGTGGAAAGAGAGGGGGCTGCAGTATGCCAGGCCTCCTCTTCCCATCTTAACCCAAGCTCCTCTGCTCCAGCCTGTATGCATGCTGAGATTTTATTTGGCAGAGGCAGGGAGAATGAGGAAGGGACCACTACTTTTTTTATCGTTGTTTCTTTTTGGTTTTGTTTTTTAGTTTTGGAGTTTTATTTTTTATTTTATATATATATATATATATATACACATATATATATGTGTGTGTGTGTATATATATATTTAATAATTGCACTTTGGATTCTGGGGTACATGTGCAGATCATGCAGGATTGTTGCCTAGGTACATACATGGCAATGTGGTTTGCTGCCTCCATCCCCCTTTACCTATATCTGGCATTTCTCCCCATGTTACCCCTCCCCAACCTCCCTACCCACTGCTGTCCCTCTCATAGTCCCCCCAGTGTGTGATGCTCCCCTCCCTGTGTCCATGTGTTCTCATTGTTCAACACCTGACTATGAGTGAGAACATGCAGTGTTTGATTTTCTGTTTTTGTGTGAGTTTGCTGAGAATGATGGTTTCCAGATTCATCCATGTCCCTACAAAGGACATGAACTCATCATTTTCTATGGCTGCATAGTATTCTATGGTATTTATGTGCTTTTTTTTTTTTTTTTTTTTTTAAGATAGAGTGTCGATCTGTCACCCAGGCTGGAGTGCAATAGCACAATCTCAGCTCACTGCAACCTCCACTACCCAGGTTCAAGTGATTCTGCTGCCTCAGCCTCCTGAGTAGCTGGAATTACAGACGCCCACCACTACGCCCAGCTAATTTTTGTATTTTTAGTAGAGACAAGGTTTCACCATGTTAGTCAGGCTAGTCTCGAACTACTAACCTCAGGTGATCTGCCTACCT
>PVKV010043433.1:0-10060 GCA_004027835.1 Alouatta palliata | reverse complement strand
AATCTACATGCTCCCAGCCTGTAGCAAGACCCTGTTTGTACAACAAATTAAAAAAAAATAAAAACTAAAAAAAGAGAAGATAATTTTTTAAAAGGCCAGGCATTATAGCTAACAGTTGTAATCCCACAGTTTGGGAAGCTGAGGCAGAAGGATCACTTAAGTCCAGGAGTTCAAGATCAGCCTGGGCAACACAATGAGACTTCATCTTGGTAAAATTAAAAAACAAAGAAATAATTAATTTAAAAAAATGTGTGTGTTGCCAATATGGTTATATTAAGAGCTGAGGCCTTTAAGAGGTGATTAGATCTGAGGGCTCTTCCCCTGTGAATGAAATCAAGGCCCCTAAAGAAGAAGCTTCCCAGAGCATTTTGCTAGCTTGCCCTTCTACCTTCCATCATACGAAGTCATAGCATTTCTCCCTGTGTGGAAATGCAGCAAGAATCTCTTCACCAAATTCTAGCACCTTGATCTTGGACTTCCCAGCCTCCAGAATGATGATAAATCCATTTTTGATATTTATAAATGACCTAGTCTGTGCTATTCTGTTACAGCAGTACAGAATAAAATAGGTGCTAATAAATCAGATGTTACAAGTCTGATAGAGGCTGCAATTTCAGGAACCCTCGAATACTAGCTACCAAAATTCATGGTACCTATGCATCAACTAAGATGCTTGTAAAAATATTTGTCCCTGAATCCCCTCTCAGAAATTCTGATCCAGTGAGTTTTGCTAGTGCCCAGAATTCATACTCTTTATTAATTGTCTGAAGGTAATTCTAATTAATATTGCCAATTTACTACACATTGAAAAACATCTGTTTATATTAGTGGTTCTTTGCCATGCATCCTATTAGGGTTACCTGAGAAGTCATTTGAAAAATCAATAAAAATGAATTATCATTGCTGATGGCCATGCCCCAAAATTCTCAGTTAATTGATGTGAAGGAGGGCTTGAGAATCAGATCATTTTTAAAGTTCCCCAAATGTTTCTAATAGGCACCTACAGGGTAAGATCTGGCAGTGGTCTCTTAGGTATGTTATAATGGAGTCAAGCAGATCTCAAAGACCACACTTATCCTCCCAAAGAAGGCATCCCAGATAAAATGTTGCATGGAGACTATTTTCTCCTAGATATTATTTTCTACTCCAAATTGTGATACTGTTATATTTAAGAATGCCAATTTAAAATTCCTACTTGCAAAAAGTTACAGAAATATAGACAGTTTTTACTAAATATAAACTTGACAAAAAGAACACCAAAGAAAGTGTAAGTATCTAAAGGTTAGACAAGCAAAGAAAATAAGACAAAGTTTAAAGAAACAATAATTGCTAAAACGAAGAGTTTCTACGTTGTGCCAGGTTCTGTGCTAAACTGTTAAGATGCATCATATTATTTAATTGTAACAATAATGTTATAATATGGAGATCAATGGATACACTTTACAGCTAAGAAAATTGGACCACAGAGAACATAAAGTGACCTACTGGGACTAGAACTCAAAGCTCATGACATAAGGCCAATGTTTTTCCTGTAATTATAAGATACTATTATTCCACAAAATTCCCAGATAAATGTGTGGACTTTTCCATGGAAGACGGAGAGTTGAATTCTGAGATTCCAGTTATAAAAAAGAAATTCATGCAGATGAAAATGACAGACAAGAACTAATCATGGAGATGTAAATCCCCAGAAGTAATCTGATGGGATCCCAGATGGAAGCTCACATCCCTCCCTTCCCCTGCTCCTCCTCCTGAGTTAACATCACTCCTTAGAATCCAGATTTTGGTAGGGTATGTGAAATACATGTGAGTTTCCAGATTCTTGCTTTACAGAAATGTTTTCCTAGAATTGTCTGCCTAACAGTTGCTTTGCCACACGTAACCAGTGCGCCAAGCAGTATGTTCTGTACTGAGAACATATAGTACAATCTCTGCCCTCACAGGACCATATATATAATTAAGATAAAATTGCAAATACATTAAAGCAATGAAGGTTGTATGCTAAAAACAATGACTAAAATCATTTTGATGTGGGAGGGATGACAAAATGGAGAATGGAAGGAAAGAAGGACGGAAAAAACTAATGAAGGAAAGAAAGCAGAAAGATGATTTCAGAAACATTAAAGAATAATGTGGGAGGAAAATCCTAAAAACTAAAAACAGGTGCCTGATATTTTGTACCCCCTGCAGAAAACCCACCTTTCCTAATTCCTCTTGAGTTTTTGTCTTGTAAAATAAAGAGCCAATAGCTTCTTAAGCCTTATTGATGATGATATAGTGAAACTTCACCTCTCCACTCAACCATTCAGTCCTTCAAAATATTCCCAATGGGTAAGAAGTGCGCTATAAACCTCCCATTTCCTCTGAGTGCTATCATTATGAGCCAATTTATTTGAAAGCGTTTCCTAAAAAACATTACCTATTGACTAATAGGGATCTTCCCATCAATAGCTGAAATCCTGTGGCAACTATTTAGAAGTGCTGCAAATACAAAATGTATATGCACTTTCATTTTCTCTTCTAGTCTGAATGTTATTTTCTTAAAAATAGCAAAGTATGTTTATATTGGCTGCTTCTCTTTTATTTGTCAGATAATTTGAGTAGCTCTATTCTTCCATTCCAGGACATATTTTTTACTGATTATCCTGATGGATGGGGCTATGGAAAGAGATAGGAAACGTAGAAATTCTATTCTCTTTCAATCCATCCTAATCCTTCTGCCATGGGGCATGAAGACTTGAAGTGTTTGCTATTCAGCCATGCATGGTTCAAGGAATCTACTCTAAAACATACATCTGTTTATACACTTTCTATTTTATTTTATTTTATTTGTTTTTTGAGATGAAGTCTCGCTCTGTCACGCAGGCTGAAGTGCAATGGCACCATCTCAGCTCACTGCAACCTCTGCTTTCCGGGTTCAGGTGATTCTTCTGCCTCAGCCTCCTGAGTAACAGGGACTATAAGCACGTGCCACCACGCCCAGCTAATTTTTTTGTATTTTTAATAGAGACGAGGTTTCACTATATTTGCTCTAAATTTACAGTCCTGCTCTAAAAATTCACAAAACACTGAACATGAATTCCCATTATAAGTGCAATTGCAGAGTCTTAAGAGAAGTAGGTATTAACAAGTAGTAACTACCTGGCATTAAATAAAAATAGCCACATCACATCAATTTTCTCTTAAGAGCAAGTGTTCAGTACATTCTTTAATATCAAGTGGTCAGTGTCAAACTCGTTTTTTCTCCAAGTCATAAAGTTCAGAAAAGAAGTATAAAAATCAGTCAAAATGAAAATATAGTGAAATAGAAGGTATAGGCCAGGTGTGGTGGCTCACACCCGTAATGCCAGCACTTTGAGAGGCCAAGGCTGGCAGATCATAAGGTCAGGTGTTCAAGACCAGCCTGGCTAACATGGTGAAACTCTGTCTCTACTAAAAATACAAAAAAAAAAAAAAAAAAAAATTAGGCAGGCATGGTGGCCCGTGCCTATAAATTACCTGTAATTTTCCTTTTGTACTAGGGTAACTCCTCATAAAACATTTTCAATTTTAGTAACGTGAATTAGTAAATAATTAACAATAACTGAATGATCCCCATGGTTCAGTTAACAATATCACACCAATACAATTTCTTGGTTTCTATATTGTATTAAAATTATGTAAGCTGTTGCCAGTGGAAGAATCTGGGGAAGAGAACATGGGATTCTATGTGCTATTTTTACAAAGTTCTCTGAATATATAATATTTTGAAATGAAAAGTTAAAACAATTAACAGTAAAGCAAACAGTATTGTAGTGCTAACAAATGTACACTTTGCAACAATAACATTTGGATTACTGGCTCCACCACTTAAGAGCTGTGTGACTTTGGGAGAATTCTTTGACCTCTCAAAGCCCCATGTTATTCATCTCTAAAATGGTAGTCATAGACGAGAGGTAAAATTAAATTAATAAAAAATGTATCCAATGAAGCTCACCTGGAAACATTCCTAAAAATGCGATGAGCCATTAGTGACTCAAGTTAAAACCAACACTGACAAAAATCTGTGTTGAATTTCTTGTTTGTTTATCTCTACCACACTTATGGGGCCTTAAGCAAAAGGTATGTTTTAAGGTATGACCTTTAAGTCTTTACAGCCCTCTAAATTCCATGCCCATCTGTGCCCCTACTGCATCATTTTGAAATGATTGCAGGATACTTTACTGATACCAGGAAGAGGAATTTAATCTTTCTTGGCTTCCTCCTAGCCATCTCGAAACCTCCGTACTGGGATACTCAGTCTCACTTATCACAGGATCAAGACCCAGGCATGTTGGCTAAATAGATGACCAGTCCAAGGTCCTTTGATATTGTAAATAATACTTCCTCGTATGCCCTTTCACAATTAAAGCAGAAAATCCATTCCAATTAAATAATCCATTGGATATTATCTTTTTCAATGAACACAAGTTCTGTAACTTCATGATCCTGGAGAGACTAGGAGCAGCAGTGTTTTCCCTACGAAAACACCTTTTGTAAAAGCACAACAAAACAACTTTTGCAAAAGGACATTAAAGTTTCCAATTTTTTTCATTTGTTTCTTATCTAGTATTGAGTTCATCAGTGCATTCCTAATGAGCAACATTACAGACAAATTTCTCTGCAAAGTTCTTCTGAAACACATGGTCTAACTCAGGAGATCATACCCCACCATGGCCTGTTTGGAACTGGGTCACACAGCAGGAGGTGATCCGTGGGTTAGTGGGCATTACTGCCTGAGCTCTGCCTCCTGTCATACCAGTGGTACTGTTAGATTCTTATAAGAGCATGAACCTTATTGTGAACTGTGCATGTGACAGATGTAGGTCCCACACTCCTTATGAGAATCTAACTGATGCCTGATGATCTGAGGTGGAACACTTTCATCCCAAAACCATCACCACCCCCAAGCCCATGGAAAAACTGTCTTCCAGGAATCCAGTCCCTGGTGCCAAAAAGACTAGGGACTGCTAGTCTAATGCCTACCCTATAAATCACATTTTTGAAAAATTTAGGCCAGGCATGCTAACTCACACCTGTGATCTCAGCACTTTGAGAGGCCAAGGTGAGAAAAATGCTTGAGACCAAGAGTTTGAGACCAGCTTTGTCAACATAGTACCACCCTGTCACTACAGAAAAAAAATTAAAAATGAAAAAAAAAAACAAGTTATAAATTTTAAGTTATTAATTTATTCACCAATACAAACATATATAATGCATTTAATTTTCCTTTTTAAAAACGTCATCCCTCTGGGAAGAATGAATCATTTCTCTGCACAGTCACAATGTAATTCCATGGCTTTGTGTGGAATTACACATGTCATAGCTTTTGTCTTATCAAATCCTCAATGAAGTGTTCACAATAAGCCATGGTCTAGTGGTTGAAAGTTGAAATTGATGTGGTTGCAAGATGCCTCTGTTCTTGTCAGATATATTGAGATCAATTCTCAATGCATATTTTTGGTTTTGATTTCCATAAGAGTTCTATACACTTTGACAACCATTTTCCACAGTTATAACTGCAAATGATGCTGATGAATAAAATGATAGCTCCCATATGAACAACAGAATGCTGATGACACATAATATACAACCTGATGAACATTTATGTTCTTATCAGAGGACTAGTAGAAAAGCTGAGACTTCTGAAAATAAAATGTTCGAGCATAAGTGGCCGCTACAAAAATCTTATACATTAACAAAGAAAAAAAATTCCTTTTCTGATACACCTTTGACAATAACAAAACCACATTTTCAGAATTATTTGTAACTGACTTATTTTGAATGAAGCCGATCAAGTCACTAAAATGTTGAAATCTTGGGCAAAATCTAAATATACAATTTTCCACTTATTTCCTGAGTGATCTCAGATAAGTCATTTAGCACCTAATTTCACAATTTTTTTTCTTTCTTTTTTGTTTTTGAGGGACTTTTGAAAAGCTTGTCAATTACTGTGTTTATAAAATGATGCCATGCATCAAAACTGTTCCCTCTTACATATAATACAAGTGAAGCTACAACAGTTTTTCCCCCCAAATTATACTAAAATTGGCTATCTCCCAAATTGTTAAGAATACAGTTTCAGTGTCTTGTCTGTACCATGCCCCTCTTTGTCCTTACAACTTAAGCACTTAAAGAATTCAAACATCAGGCAGACTCCTATGTGAGTGCAGAGAGGGAGAATTCTGATGCTGTCAACCATCTCTACTAATGTCCTTACTCATCCCTGCCACAAGTTGTGCTCTTGTGTATGGTCTCCCACTAATCAACCATGGTGACTTGTCTAGGCTACAATGATGTCTCTATTACCCAGACCCTGAGAAAATGTCTTGGAATGTATGAGAATTTATTCTGAAGGTAATATCCTTTCATCAATGCTTTGTTTGATTTGTAGGCCCTTCATGATATTTTGTCAGTCACATGGAGTCATAGGCTCCTTGAAGTCCCCCTCCCCTAGTACAATCGTTTTATTTTCCCTTGGTGACTCCATAATATCTTTGTTTCTGAAACTATAGATACCATTTTAAGTGATCAATTTTATTTTTCTTGTATTTTTTTTTTCTCTCTAGAAACACAAACAGTTGTCTCCCTAGCAAGAGTTTTCCAGTTCCTTTAGGACCTGGAACTCAGAAACAAAAAGGCATATTTGGATTGCAATAATCACAACTATTACAACTATGACTTAATTTAAAAGGTCAAGCTTTAGCATCTTCCTGGAAAATAGCTGAATGGTCTCTAATGTGACCCCATTTTAATCTAAGAGGAGAGACACATTTAAAATATCCAGCACCACTACCTTTGCCTTCCTTTCTTGTAGTTATTTATCATAATTTCATGGGAAAAGATTTAGATGTGATAGTTAATTTTATGTGTCAACTTGGCTAGGATGTAATGCTCCGATATTTGACCAAATATTATTCTAGAGGTTTCTGTGAGGTTATATTTTGGATGGAATTAACATTTAAACCAGTGAAACTTAAGTAAAGCTGATTGCCTCCCCAATATGGGTAGGCCTCAATCAGTTGAAGGCTTTAATAGGACCCAGACTTATCTCTCCTGAGCAAGAAAGAATTTTGCCAGCAGACTACTTTTAGTCTCCAACCATAACCGTTCCCTAAGTCTCCTGCTTTCCAGCCTATCCCAACAGATTTTGGACTTGCCCAGTTTTTACCACCCTATAAGTCAATTCCTCAAAATCTTAATCTTTCTCTCTTCACACATACACACACACACACACACACACACACACACACACACACATCGAATTAAGTCTTTACCTGGGCACACTGCTACATACTAACATATGTATTCTACCCCTAACACGTGGCCTAATATTCATCTCAATAAAAATATCACTTATACAACACAATTCAAACTCAATAATTAATATTTAATCTTTTTACAACTTAGTCTTGTATTGTCTTTGCAGATTACTTTCCATTAACTGCCGTATTATAAGTGATATTTGGGCCTTGTCTTTTCACCCCTATGTATTCTCCTATAAGCCCTAGGATTTATTTTGAAACTCTGCAGGCTTAGGGAATAGACCAATGGGAAGAGATCAGCTTTTATCAGAGAAGTTCTAGTTTCCTTTCACCTGGATGCTACTGAGAACCTATCTACACTGAACTCAAGTTCACAAAATAAACCCATCTTCATGACTTTCTTTGTGCTTTTACAAATCAAATTTTCTAATGTCTTACGCTCTAATTTAACCCAATCTTTGAGTCTAAAATATTTGTTGAGTGAATGATGTTTCACAGCCTCTCAGGATTCAAGTACATTTGTTTACTCTGATTTTCACAAGGAAGATTTTTCTTGCCTAGACTGACTATAGAGACCTAGAGAAATAAGCTCTTTTTTTTTTTTTTTTTTTTTTTTTTAGATGAAGCGTTGTTCTGTCACCCATGCCAGAGTGCAGTGGCGCTGTCTTGGCTCACTGCAGCCTCCACCTCCTGTATTCAAGCAATTTTCCTGCCTCAGCCTCCCAAGTATCTGGGACTACAGGTTCACACTGCCCCGACTGGCTAAGTTTTTGCATTTTAGTAGAGATGGGGTTTCACTGTGTTGCCCAGGCTGGTTGCAAACTCCTGAGCTCAGGTAATCTGCCCGCCTCAGCCTCCCAAAGTGCTGGGATTACAGGTGTGAGCCAGCATGCCCTGCTAGAAATAGGTTTTATATACAAGAAACAATGAGTTGTAGTTACTTATTATGTTTTACAATAAATATCCTTTGCATACTTCTACTTCCTCTTGCCCTGCTGATACAGATCATAAGGTCAGCAAAGCTTTTTTTTTGGGTAGTAATTATTGCCACATAAGGTTTGAATGGATAGTACGAAACTATATGTTGCTTAGATATTTCAACATTTTGTTCATTTTTTTTAAGAGACAGAGTTTCACCCTGTCACCAAGAATCATAACTCACTGTGAGACAGGCAAGTATAAAAGGGTCCCCAGAGAAACCTCCAGCCACATTGAGAGGATTGTGCACGTGGGTAGAGCCATGGAATTTTACCATTTGCAGTGGGGAGGAGCCTGGCCTCTTCTATTCTGGGGTGGTGTCTTGGGATTCAATCTGTGAGGTGGAAAGCCTGCAAGCAGGACTTTCACCTTGCTGAGAGTCCGTTTCCATTTTTGTCTTTTTATCCAACAAACCCTGCCCTTCTTCCCCTTCAAAGAGTCTGCAAGCCTAATCTTTCATGTTTGTGTGATAAGAACCCAGTTTTTCCTACAGCTGTAACCTCAAACTCCTGGGCTCAAATGTCCTCCATCCTCATAGTTTCCAGTGAGTAGCTGGGACTGCAGGTGCATGCCTCCATAACCAGCTAATTATTATTATTTGGTACAGATGAGGTCTCGTGGTGTTGCCCAGGCTGTTCTCAAACCCCTGGCCTCAAGAGATGCTCTTGCCTCAGCCTCCCAAAGTGCTGAGATTATAAGTGGCAGCCACCATGCTCAGTCTTTTCCATTTTGAAAATTATTTTTAAAGCTATCATGTAGACAAACTGTAATATTAAATACTTCATTATCTCCAAAGCTTCCATTATGTTACAAGTGTTCATTTCTTCACTCTTTCACTTCACAATTCCACCTATGTGATAATTTTTGTTAGTGCTAAAGTAGCTGGAACATTTCCTGAAGAAAATAAAAAATACTTTAGTGCCTCACTAGGCCACTAAACAGGGATCATTTGCATGCATTTTTTCCCTAAAATGATTCTTGCATATTAAGAAGTAACTAGATATTAATGTTTATTTGTATAATATATTTTATATTATTTTTCAAAGTAGTATTAAAGACTAGAGAGGCTGGTTTTTTGAAACAAAAATGCCTAAAGGGCTAGATCATATAATTATGTTATTAAAAATACTTGTCAATGGTTGTGTTTTCAGAGTTAAGAAAATGTGCATGAGTTGAAATGTACCTGGCATTGTACAGTAGAGACTGATAATAAAATCCTTTCTTGTAAACTGGTATGTCAAGTTTGAGGTAGGCAAAGATGGCAACTCTTATGTAAGACATCTGGCATTAGGGACTGTGGAGTGCAGTGATTCTAGTTTGTCACCCTACAACAGGAAAATAAACATGCAAGGAAGGAAAGGCGAGGCAAGGCCAGGCTGGAAGGCAAGAAGAGGCTAGACCAGGCCGGAAGGCAAGGCGAGGCGAGGTGAGGCCGGAAGGCGAGGCGAGGTGAGGCCAGGCTGGAAGGTGAGGCGAGGCCAGGCCAGGCTGGAAGGCGAGGCTAAACCAGGCCGGAATGCGATGCAAGGCCAGGCGGGAAGGCGAGCCAAGACCAGGCCGGAAGGCGAGGCAAGGCCAGGCCGGAAGGTGAGGCGAGGCGAGGCCAGGCAGGAAGGCAAGGCGAGGCCAGGCCAGGCCGGAACCCGAGGCGAGGCGAGGCCAGGCCCGAAGGCAAGGCGTGGCGAGGCGAGGCCAAGCCGGAAGGTGAGGCGAGGCGAAGCCCGGCCAGGCCGGAAGGCGAGGCGAGGCGAAGCCAGGCCCGAAGGCGAGGTGCAGCGAGGCGAGGCCAGGCCGGAAGG
>PVKV010043432.1:0-10061 GCA_004027835.1 Alouatta palliata | reverse complement strand
AGCAAGATGTTTCTCTTTACAGCATATGCTCCCATTCAGTCTGGGAAGCCCAAACGCAGTTCCTAGAAGAAATGTGTTTCTAACTCCCCAAACGAAACACAGCTTCTACTCTGTAAGTTGAATGCGCACATTGACAAGAATTCAGTTAGGTAGCTCCGTTTTGGTTTTAGAGCGAGATGTTTCTCTTTACATCATATGCCTCCATTCACTCTGGGAAGCACTAACGCAGTTCTTAGAAAAAGTGCGTTTCTATCCCCCCAAACGAAACACAGCTTCAACTCTGTATGTTGAATGCGCACATTGACAAGAATTCAGTTAGGTAGTTCCGTTTTGGTTTTAGAGCGAGATGTTTCTCTTTACAGCATATTCTCCCATTCACTCTGGGAAGCCCAAACGCAGTTCCTAGAAAAAATGTGTTTCTAACTCCCCAAACGAAACACAGGTTCAACTCTGTAAGTTGAATGCACACATTGACAATCATTCAGTTAGGTAGCTCCGTTTTTCTTTTAGAACGAGATATTTCTCTTTACAGCATATGCTTCCATTGACTCTGGGAGGCCGAAACGCAGTTCCTAGAAGAAATGTGTTTCTAACTCCCCAAAAGGAACACAGCTTCAACTCCATAAGTTGAATGCACAGACTGACAAGCAATAAGTTAGGTAGCGACGTTTTGGTTTTAGAGCGAGATGTTTCTTTTTACAGCATATCCTCCCATTCTCTCTGGGAAGCCCAAACGCAATTCCAGGAAGAAATGTGTTTCTAACTCCTCAAAAGAAACACAGCTTCAACTCTGAAAGTTGAATGCACACATTGACCAGCATTCAGTTAGGTAGCTCCGTTTTGGTTTTAGAGCGAGATGTTTCTCTTTACAGCATATGCTTCCATTGACTCTGGGAGTCCCAAACGCAGTTCCTAGAAGAAATGTGTTTCTAACTCCCCAAACGAAACACAGCTTCACCTCTGTACATTGAATGCACACATTGACAAGCATTCAGTTAGGTAGTTCCGTTTTGGTTTTAGAGTGAGATATTTCTCTTTACATCATATGCCCCAAATCACTCAGGGAGGCACAAACGCAGTTCTTATAAGAAATGCTTTTCTATCCCCCCAAATGAAACACAGCGTCAACTCTGTAAGTTGAATGTACACATTGAGAAGAATTCAGTTAGGTAGCTCCGTTTTGGTTTTAGAGCGAGATGTTTCTCTTTACAACATATGCTTTCATTCACTCTGGGAAGCCCAAACGCAGTTCCTTGAAGAACTGTGTTTCTAACTCCCGAAACGAAACACAGCTTCAACTCAGAATGTTGAATGCACACATTGACAAGCATTCAGTTAGGTAGCTCCGTTTTGGTTTTAGAGCGAGATGTTTCTCTTTACAGCATATGCTCAGATTCAGTCTGGGAAGCCCAAATGCAGTTCCTAGATGAAATGTGTTTCTAACTCCCCAAACGAAACACAGCTTCAACTGTGAAAGTTGGATGCACACATTGACAAGCATTCAGTTAGGAAGCTCCGTTTTGGTTTTAGAGAGAGATGTTTCTCTTTACAGCATACGCTCCCATTGACTCTGGGAACCCCAAACCCAGTTCCTAGAAGAAGTGTGTTTCTAACTCCCAAAACGAAACACAGCTTCAACTCTGTAAGTTGAATGCACACATTGACAAGCATTCAGTTAAGAAGCTCCGTTTTGGTTTTAGAGCTAGGTGTTTCTCCTTACGGAATATGATCCCATTCACTCTGGGAAGCCCAAACGCAGTTCCGAGAAGAAGTGTGTTTCTAACCCCCCAAATGGAACACAGTTTCACCTCTGTACGTTGAATGGACACATTGACAAGCATTCAGTTATGTAGCTCCGTTTTGGTTTTAGTGCGAGATGTTTCTCTTTACAGCATATGCTCACATTGACTCTGGGAAGCCTAAACGCAGTTCCTAGAAGAAATGTGTTTCTAACTCCCCAAACGAAACACAGCTTCCACTCTGTAAGTTGAATGCGCACATTGAGAAGAATTCAGTTAGGTAGCTCCGTTTTGGTTTTAGAGCGAGATGTTTTTCTTTACATCATATGCCTCGATTCACTCTGGGAAGCACAAACGCAGTTCTTAGAACAAGTGCGTTTCTATCCCTCCAAACGAAACACAGCTTCAACTCTGTAAGTTGAATGTACACATTGACATGCATTCAGTTAGGTAGCTCCGTTTTGGTTTTAGAGCGAGATATTTCTCTTTACAAAATATGCTCCCATTCACTCTGGCAAGAACAAACGCAGTTCCTAGAAGAAATGTCTTTCTAACTCCCCAAGCGAAACACAGCTTTAGCTCTGTAAGTTGAATGCACACATTGACAAGCATTCAGTTAGGTAGCTCTGTTTTGGTTTTAGAGCAAGACGTTTCTCTTTACAGCATATGCTCCCATTCACTCTGGGAAGCCCAAACGCAGTTTCTTGAAGAAATGTGTTTCTAACTCCCCAAATGAAACACCACTTCAACTCCGTATGTTGAATGCACACATTGAAAAGCATTCAGTTAGGTAGCTCCCTTTTGGTTTTACAGAGAGATGTTTCTCTTTACAGCATACGCTAACATTGACTCTGGGAAACCCAAACCCAGTTCCTAGAAGAAGTGTGTCTCTTACTCCCAAAACGAAACACAGCTTCAACTCTGTATGTTGAATGCACACATTGACAAGCATTCAGTTAGATAGCTCCCTTTTGGTTTTAGAGTGAGATGTTTCTCCTTATAACATATGCTCTCATTCACTCTGGGAAGCCCAAAAGCAGTTGCTAGAATAAATGTGTTTCTAACTCCCCAAACGAAAGACAGCTTCAAATCTGTAAGTTGAATGCACACAATGACAAGCATTCAGTTAGGTAGCGCCATTTTGGTTTTAGAGCGAGATGTTTCTTTTTAAAGCATATGCTCCCATTCACTCTGGGAAGCCGAAACGCAATGCCTTTAAGAAATGTGTTTCTAAGTCCCCAAAAGAAACACAGCTTCAACTCGGTAAGTTGAATGGAAACATTTACAAGCATTCATTTAGGTAGCTCCGTTTTGGTTTTAGAGTGAGATGATTCTCTTTACAGAGTATGCTCCCATTCTGTCTGTGAAGCACAAACGCAGTTCCTAGAAGAAATGTGTTTCTAACTTTCCAAACGAAATATTGCTTCAACTCTGTACGTTGAATGCACACATTGACAAGCATTCAGTTAGGTAGCTCCGTTTTGGCTTTAGAGCGAGATGTTTCTCTTAACAGCATATACTCACATTCACTCTGGGAAGCCCAAACGCAGTTCCTAGAAAAAATGTGTTTCTAACTCCCCAAACGAAACACAGGTTCAACTCCATAAGTTGAATGCACACATTGAGAATCATTCAGTTATGTAGCTCCGTTTTGCTTTTAGAACGAGATGTTTCTCTTTACAAAATATGCTCCCATTGACTCTGGGAAGCCCAAACGCAGGTCCCAGAAGAAATGTGTTTCTAACTTCCCAAACGAAACACTGCTTCAACTCTGTACGTTGAATGCACACTTTGACAAGCATTCAGTTAGGTAGCTCCGTTTTGGCTTTAGAGTGAGATGTTTCTCTTAACAGCAAGTGCTCCCATTCACTCTGGGAAGTCCAAACGCAGTTCCTAGAAGAAATGTGTTTCTAACTAACCAAAGGAAACAAAGCTTCAGCACTGTAAGTTGAATGCACACATTGACAAGCATTCAGTTAGGTAGCTCCGTTTCGGTTTTGGAGCGTGTGTTTCTCTTTATAACATATGCAGTCATTCACTCTGCGAAGCCCAAATGCATTTCCTAGAAGAAATGTGTTTCTAACTCCGCAAACGAAACACTGCTTCAAATCTGTAAGTTGAATTCCCACATTGACAAGCATTCAGTTAGGTACCTCCGTTTTGGTTGTAGAGCGAGATGTTTCTCTTTACAGCATATGCTTCCATTGAATCTGGGAGTCCCAAACGCAGTTCCTAGAAGAAATGTGTTTCTAACTCCCCAAAAGAAACACAGCTTTAACTCCATAAGTTAAATGCAAAGACTGACAAGCATTCAGTTAGGTAGCGACGTTTTGGTTTTAGAGCGAGATGTTTCTTTTTACAGCATATGCTCCCATTCACTCTGGGAAGCCCAAACGCAATTCCTGGAATAAATGTGTTTCTAATTCCTCAAAAGAAACACAGCTTCAACTCTGTAAGTTGAATGTACACATTGACATCCATTCAGATAGGTAGCTCCGTTTTGGTTTTAGAGCGAGAGGTTTCTCTTTACAGCATGTGCTCCCATTGACTCTAGGAAGCCCAAACGCAGTTCCGAGAAGAATTGTGTTTCTAACTTCCCAAACGAAACACAGTTTCCACTCCGTGTGTTGAATGCACACATTGACAAGCATTCAGTTATGTAGCTCCGTTTTGGTTTTAGAGTGAGATGTTTCTCTTTACAGCATATACACACATTCACTCTGGGAAGCACAAACGCAGTTCCTAGAAAAAATGTGTTTGTAACTCCCCAAACGAAACACAGGTTCAACTCCATAAGTTGAATGCACACATTGAGAATCATTCAGTTAGGTAGCTCCGTTTTGCTTTTAGAACGAGATGTTTCTCTTTACAACATATGCTCCCGTTGACTCTGGGAAGCCCAAACGCAGGTCCCAGAAGAAATGTGTTTCTAACTTCCCAAACGAAACACTGCTTCACCTCTGTACGTTGAATGCACACATTGACAAACATTCAGTTAGGTAGCTCCGTTTCGGTTGTAGAGCGAGATGTTTCTCTTTACAGCATATGCTTCCGTTAACTCTGGGAGGCCGATACGCAGTTCCTGAAGAAATGTGTTTCTAACTCCCCAAAAGAAACAGAGGTTCAACTTCATAAGTTGAATGCACAGACTGACAAGCATTAAGTTAGGGAGCGACATTTTGGTTTTAAAGCGAGAGGTTTCTTTTTACAGCATATGCTCCCATTCACTCTGGGAAGCCCAAACGCAGTTCCTAGAAGAAATGTGTTTCTAACGTCCCAAACGAAACACCGCTTCCACTCTGTTAGTCGAATGCACACATTGACAAGCATTCAGTTAGGTAGCTCCGTTTTGGTTTTAGAGCTAGGTGTTTCTCCTTACGTCATATGATCCCATTCACTCTGGGAAGCCCAAACGCAGTTCCTAGAAGTGTGTTTCTAACTCCCCAAATGGAACACAGCTTCACCTCTGTACGTTGAATGCACACATTGACAAGCATTCAGTTAGGTAGCTCTGTTTCGGTTTTAGAGCGAGATGTTTCTCTTTACAGCATAGTTTCTCATTCAGTCTGGGAAGCCCAAAAGCAGTTCCTAGAAGAAATGTGTTTCTAACTCCCCAAACGAAACACAGCTTCACCTCTGTACATTGAATGCACACATTGACAAGCATTCAGACACGTAGTTCCGTTTTGGTTTTAGGGCAAGATATTTCTCTTTACAACATATGCTCACAATGACTCTGGGAAGCCCAAACGCAGTTCCTAGAAGAAATGTGTTTCTAACTCCCCAAACGAAACACAGCTTCCACTCTGTATGTTGAATACGCACTTTGACAAGAATTCAGTTAGGTAGCTCCGTTTTGATTTTAGAGCGAGATATTTCTCCTTACAGCACATGCTACCATTCTCTCTGGGAAGACCAAACGCAGTTGCTGGAAGAAATGTGTTTCTAACTCCCCATACGAAACACAGCTTCAACTCCGTAAGTTGAATGCACACATTGACAATCATCCAGTTAGGTAGCTCCGTTTTGCTTTTAGAACGAGATGTTTCTCTTTACAACATATTCTCCCATTGACTCTGGGAAGCCCAAACGCAGTTCCTAGAAGAAATGTGTTTCTAAATCCCCAAACAAAACACAGCTTCAACTCTGTAAGTTAAATGCACACCTTGAGAAGCATTAAGTTATTTAGCTCTGTTTTGGTTTAAGAGCGAGATGTTTCTCTTTACAGCATATGCTCCCATTCAGTCTGGGACGCCCAAACGCAGTTCCTAGAAGAATGTGTTTCTAACTCCTCAAAGGTAACACAGCTTCAACTTTGTAAGTTGAATGCACACCTTGACAAGCATTCAGTTAGATAGCTCCGTTTTGGTGTTAGAGCGAGATGTTTCTCTTTACAGCATATGCTCCCATTCTCTCTGGGAAGCCCAAACGCAGTTCCTCGAAGAAATGTGTTTATAACTCCCCAAACGCAACACAGCTTCAACTATGTAATCTGAATGCACACATTGACATGCATTCAGTTAGGAAGCTCCGTTTTGGTTTTAGAGTGAGATGTTTCTCTTTACATCATATGCCCCAACTCACTCTGGGAGGCACAAACGCAGTTCTTATAAGAAATGCCTTTCTATCCCCCCAAACGAAACACAGCGTCAACTCTGTAAGTTGAATGTACACATTGAGAAGAATTCAGTTAGGTAGCTCCGTTTTGGTTTTAGAGCGAGATGTTTCTCTTTACAGCATATGCTCAGATTCAGTCTGGGAAGCCTAAATGCAGTTCCTAGAAGAAATATGTTTGTAACTCCCCAAACGAAACACAGCTTCAACTCTGAAAGTTGAATGCACACATTGACAAGCATTCAGTTAGGAAGCTCCGTTTTGGTTTTAGAGAGAGATGTTTCTCTTTACAGCATACGCTCCCATCGACTCTGGAAACCCCAAACCCAGTTCCTAGAAGAAGTGTGTTTCTAACTCCCAAAACGAAACACAGCTTCAACTCTGTAAGTTGAATGCACACATTGACAAGCATTCAGTTAGGAAGCTCCGTTTTGGTTTTAGAGCGAGATGTTTCTCTTTACAGCATATGCTCACATTCACTCAGGGAAGCCCAAACGCAGTTCCTAGAAGAAATGTGTTTCTAAATAACCAAAGGAAACACAGCTTCACCTCTGTAAGTTGAATGCACACATTAACAAGCATTCAGTTAGGTAGCTCCGTTTTGATTTTAGAGCGAGATGTTTCTCTTTACAGCATATGCTCACAATGACTCTGGGAAGCCTCAACGCAGTTCCTTGAATAAATGTGTTTCTAACTCCCCAAACGAAACACAGCTTCCACTCTGTAGGTTGAATATGCACATTGACCAGAATTCAGTTAGGTAGCTCCGTTTTGGTTTTAGAGCGAGATGTTTCTCTTTACATCATATGCCTCCATTCACTCTGGGAAGCACAAATGCAGTTCTTAGAAGAAGTGCGTTTCTATCCCCCCAAACGAAACACACCTTCAACTCTGTAAGTTGAATGTACACATTGTCATGTATTCAGTAATGTAGCTCCGTTTTGGTTTTAGAGCTAGATATTTCTCTTTACAGCATATGCTCCCTTTCACTCTGGCAAGCCCAAACGCAGTTCCTAGAAGAAATGTGTTTCTAACTCCCCAAACGAAACACAGCTTTAGCTCTGTAAGTTGAATGCACACATTGACAAGCATTCAGTTAGGTAGCTCTGTTTTGGTTTTAGAGCGAGATGTTTCTCTTTACAGCATATGCTCACAATGACTCTGGGAAGCCCAAACGCAGTTCCTAGAAGAAATGTGTTTCTAACTCCCCAAACGAAACACAGCTTCCACTCTGTATGTTTAATGCACACTTTGACAAGGATTAAGTTAGGTAGCTCCGTTTTGGTTTTATAGCGAGATGTTTCTCTTTACATCATATGCCTCCACTCACTCTGGGAAGCCCAAACGCAGTTCCTAGAAGAAATGTGTTTCTATCTAACCAAAGGAAACACAGCTTCAGCATTGTAAGTTGAATGCACACATTGACAAGAATTCAGTTAGGTAGTTCCGTTTTGGTTTTAGAGCGAGGTGTTTCTCTTTATAAGCTATGCTCTCATTCACTCTGAGAAGACCAAACGCAGTGGCCAGAAGAAATGTGTTTCTAACTCTCCAAACGAAACACAGCTTCAACTCTGAAAGTTGAATGCACACATTGACAAGCATTCAGATAGGTAGCTCCGTTTTGGTTGTTGAGCGAGATGTTTCCCTTTACAGCAGATACTTCCATTGACTCTGGGAGGCCCAAACGCAGTTCAAAGAAGAAATGTGTTTCCAACTCCCCAAAAGAAACACAGCTTCAACTCCATAAGTTGAATGCACAGACTGACAAGCATTCAGTTAGGAAGCTTTGTTTTCGTTTTAGAGCGAGATGTTTCTCCTTACAGCATATGCTTCCATTCACTCTGGGAAGCACAAATGCAGTTCTTAGAAGAAGTGCGTTTTTATCCCCCAAACGAAACACAGCTTCAACTCTGTAAGTTGAATGTACACATTGACATGCACTCAGTTAGGTAGCTCCGTTTTGGTTTTAGAGCTAAATATTCCTCTTTACTGCATACGCTCCCATTCACTATGGCAAGCCCAAACGCAGTTCCTAGAAGAAATGTGTTTCTAACTCCCCAAACGAAACACAGCTTTAGCTCTGTAAGTTGAATGCACACATTGACAAGTATTCAGTTAGGTAGCTCTGTTTTGGTTTTAGAGCGAGATGTTTCTCTTTACAGCATATGCTCCCATTCACTCTGGGGCGCCCAAACGCAGTTCCTTGAAGAAATGTGTTTCTAACTCCCCAAATGAAACACCACTTCAACTCTGTACGTTGAATGCACACATTGACAAGCATTCAGTTAGGTAGCTCCGTTTTGGTTTTAGAGCGAGATATTTCTCTTTACAGCACATGCTCCCATTCTCTCTGGGAAAGCAAAACGCAGTTCCTGGAAGAAATGTGTTTCTAACTTCCCAAACGAAACACAGCTTCAACTCCGTAAGTTGAATGCACACATTGACAATCATTCAGTTAGGTAGCTCCGTTTTGCTTTTAGAACGAGATGTTTCTCTTTACAACATATGCTCCCATTGACTCTGGGAAGCCCAAACGCCGTTCCTAGAAGAAATGTGTTTCTAAATCCCCAAACAAAACACAGCTTCAACTCTGTAAGTTAAATGCACACCTTTACAAGCATACAGTTATTTAGCTCTGTTTTGGTTTAAGAGCGAGATGTTTCTCTTTACAGCATATGCTCCCATTCAGTCTGGGAAGCCCAAACGCAGTTCCTAGAAGAATGTGTTTCTAACTCCCCAAAGGTAACACAGCTTCAACTCTGTAAGTTCAATGCACACCTTGACAAGCATTCAGTTAGATAGCTCCGTTTTGGTGTTAGAGCGAGATGTTTCTCTTTACAGCATATGCTCCCATTCTCTCTGGGAAGCCCAAACGCATTTCCAAAAGAAATGTGTTTCTAACTCCCCAAACGAAACTCAGCTTCAACTCTGTAAGTTGAATGCACACATTGACAAGCATTCAGTTATGTAGCTCCATTTTGGTTTTAGAGCGAGGTGTTTCTCTTTACATCATATGCCACCACTCACTCTGGGAAGCACAAACGCAGTTCTTAGAAGAAATGTGTTTCTATCCCCCCAAACGAAACACACCTTCAACTCTGTACGTTGAATGTACACATTGACAAGCATTCATTTAGGTAGCTCCGTTTTGGTTTTAGAGCGAGATGTTTCTATTTACAGCATATGCTCCTATTCAGTCTGGGAAGTCCAAACGCAGTTCCTAGAAGAAATGTGTTTCTAAGTAACCAAAGGAAACACAGCTTCACCTCTGTAAGTTGAATGCACACATTGACAAGCATTCAGTTAGGTAGCTAGGTTTTGGTTTCAGAGCGACATGTTTCTCTTTACAGCATATGCTCACATTCACTCTGGGAAGCCCAAACGCAGTTGCTAGAATAAATGTGTTTCTAAATCCCAAAACGAAATACAGCTTCAAATCTGTAAGTTGAATGCACAGCTTGACAAGCATTCAGTTAGGTAGCTCCATTTTGGTTTTAGAGCGTGATGTTTCTCTTTACAGCATATGCTCCCATTTACTCTGGGAAGCCCAAACGCAGTTCCTAGAAGAAATGTGTTTCTAAATCACCAAACAAAACACAGCTTCAACTCCGTAAGTTGAATGCACACATTGACAAGCATTCAGTTAGGAAGCGCCGTTTTGGTTTTAGAACGAGATGTTTCTTTTTACAGCATATGCTCCCATTCATT
>PVKV010043431.1:0-10042 GCA_004027835.1 Alouatta palliata | reverse complement strand
AGCCTCCCGAGTAGCTGGGACTACAGGCACGTGCCACCATGCCCAGCTAATTTTTGTATCTTTAGTAGAGACGGGGTTTCACCATGTTGACCAGGATGGTCTCGATCTCTTGACCTCGTGATCCACCCGCCTCGGCCTCCCAAAGTGCTGGGATTACAGGCGTGAGCCACCGCGCCCGGCTAATTTTTGTATTTTTATTAGAGACGGGGCATCACCATATTGGCCAGGTTGGTCTCAAACTCCTGACCTCCTGATCTACCCGCCTTGGCCTCTTAGAGTGGTGGGATTACAGGCATGAGCCACCACGCCCGGCAGATGGTTTTCTTTAATATAGCTTTTAATATTTATTTGTAGAAGGAAAGACGTAAAGTGGCAATCTAAAAAGAAAGAGTGGCTAAGGAACTTCTTTTGGAGCCGACTGCACAGCATGTCCGCTGTTTCCATTCAGAGTGTATATTTATTTGGTCCAGTTTAGGCGAGGGAGTAGTTGAGGATTAAGAGATTTGTCTTGCAGCCTCCTTAACAAGCAGGCTACCTTTTGTACTTATATATTTATTTTGGGTGGTTTCATCATAGTTAATGAAGATTATTGGGGTTCAAGACCACTTGTCACATAAACATCATCTGTGGGCTACATTTTGTCCTAATTATTTAATACTTTTCTTCCTTGGGTTTAGGATTCCCGACAATTATTCTTTCTCCACTCATTCTTGAAAGTTTTCACTCTGCTTGTCCGGAAATGCCTGATTTCCTAGTAAGAACTCCAAATTCACTTGCTTGGATAGTAAGTTAATTTGGAGCACCTGTGATTCCCATGTCCACCAACTAGTCCCTAAGCCCAGAGCTGGTCCTGATTATTTTGCTTCCAACCATGGCTGAATAACTTGACCACAATTTCTAGCATTCCCTTCCGGACTTAGCCACAACAGATCTTCAGCCAGAATTTAAGATGTTTCTCCTCCCTCCTCTGTGACCCACATGTATATTAGCTATTCTTGATATCTGGTTTGTGGTTTGCAATTTTATCCATTTTTTTTCTGAAATGCTAATGTCAGTCTTTATAAATGATACCTTGAAGCCAAGAGCCCTATCTGTGTAACTTCTTTGTTTATCTGGGAACAGAGGGCTACAGCGCTCAACAAACGCCTTGGAATAAAGTAAAGGGGCATTCTTCAACTCTTCATTTTCTGGTCTTGTATTAGAACCTAAATAAAGTGTTTCCAGGTTACCTAGGGACTAAGTATATATTACTAGCTTACTAAGCATTTATTTATTTAAAAATTCATTTTTTGAAGCAACAATAATTGGAGAGTATGTTTCCAACATGCAAAATAAGTTGTATCTTTCCATAAGCAAGCTTACAATTGGGCTCCTGCAGCCACGCAGCTTCGCATATGGTACTTATGAGTCAATTAAAGCACCCTAACAAGCAATTACAGGTTTATTGTTTAATTTAATTTTCACAACTCATGCTGTTCCTACTCAAAAGTTGCATATATGTCAGTCAGCATGTAATCATAAGTACACACTTTCCTCAAACATCGGATTTGAAGAATGGGGCGTCCAGATACTGTGCTCCCACAAACTGAGTGCTGCACAGGGAGAGATCAAATGCAAGAAGAGAAGGAAAGCACTTGGCGTATGGCAAGAACTGGCTTTAACTTCCAAATAGATTTCTTTGTATAATAGCAAGTAAAAAATCTCTTCTACTTACAGATGTCATGGTAATGAGATTGCTAGAACATCCTCTGAGAGGATATGAATATGTAGAATGGTTAGTCTGTCAAGCTCTAGTGACTAAATTCCAGAGGGAAGGGCTGGGATTTGATTCCCCAATGAGGAAGTTGGCCAGGGTGACCTGTCTCCATGCCTGGAAAATGGCTTTGAAGACGGAGGAAGGGGCTATGTGTGAGGGGTATAGGCAGCCTCTGGAAGCTGAATAGGGCAAGAGAACAGATTTTCTCCTAGAGCCTCCAGAAGGAACCAGACCCACTGCCACCTTGGCATTAGCCTGGTGTAAGGAAAATGTATGTGCTGTGGTCAAGAATAGGCCAAGGCAGACATCCAGTCCAGCGTGACTCCATGAATTTGGAACACAGGTGCACAAGTCAGTGCATTATATAACCACACCATGTGAGGTACATTAGGTAATCACCCACATGAGCTCGTGCTTGACTTGGAGCCACTATTGTCTGTAAAAGGTATAATTACTCTGCTAATGCCATACATATGGCTTGTGCCCAGACAGGTGCCCAGACTCACTCACACCCAGAGAGAGAGTAAAACCATGTCAAAACTTTCTACAATTCCTCAAGTGTTTTTCCAACTACATGCCACTTGCCCACTGACTCCCCTCAAACCTCTGCTAGAACCTAACAATTGGTGTCACAAACGGGATATCAGAGAGAGTGAGCCTTCAGTCTCCAGTGATTCTGGGTCAGCCATGGGGCTGCAACATGGGTTGTGGTATCTGGTGGCAGCTGTACTGCTCAGATGGGCTCCAGTGGAAACCTGCGTGACAGTAGATGGGTCCCCTGCAAGCATGGAGAAGGCACTGAAGCAGCTGGAAGCACAGAGCACCAAGAAGGAATGAGTAGTTGCTGGCAGAGTTGGTTGGGTGTTTTTGACAGCGCAATGAGAAGTACATAGCCAGTCCCTGAGGGATGCAGCAGAGGTAAGGGCCCTCTAGGCTCAGGCTGGTCGCCTGGATGCCTGGCTACATAGCTCAGAAAAAGAATTAGAAGCTTCTGTGAATGGGAACCTCCTGGTACAGGTGGGGTAACTGGAGGCCCAGCTACAGAGCTTGGAAAAGGAGTTAGTGTCTGCTGTGAATGCAGGCCTAGAGGCCATCAGTAGGACTGAGGGATCTGTCCTGTAAGGACAAAGATGCACCACCATAGGAGGGCCCCCACCATAGGAGAAAAGGGGGCCTCAGTGAGCGACACACTCAGAGATGTGGATAGATTTGATTTTCGCTGGGGCTGACTGAGAGAAAATCAATAAGAAGCCCAGTGAAGTACTCTTAACTTTCTGGAGACAGTTGTCTTTGGAACAGCAATTCCAGAAAATGCCCAAGTGGGGAAAGGACATTGCTGTGCGACCCGGTCCCATCCAGGCACTTCAGCTCAAAGACTACCTGCTGCAGCCAGGTGGGGGTGTAAAGCCTTTTCTGTTTGATGAGGGACGTGGACAACTGGAGGCTAACTATGAAATTAGTGATCCACTGGGCCCCCACCAACATACAGCGAGTGCTGGTGCTAGTAGACATCAATGCAGATGTATTCCGGGGGTAGATGTTTTACACAGCAGCTGTGACGTCTATCATGAACTTGACTGGGACAGTATCACTATGTGGTGGACTTGGCTAATGCATTTTTTTTTTTACTAGAGAGGCAGGAACAGTTTATCTTCATGGGAGAACAACAGTGGACTTTCACAGTGTTGACGCAGGGCTATGTGCATAGCCCCACCATATATCATGGTCTTGTTAATATTATGTTAACCTCTGATTCTCTTGCAGATTTAGCAGTGGCAACACTCCTTTTGCCTGAGATTCGGATGATGCAGCTGAGACTGCCTTCCTGTCAGCCAAGCAGGCCGTTCCGTAGACACAAGCCCTATGGGTAGTTGATCAGGGGTTCCCCTTTGAGCAGGATGTGCATGTGACTACGGATGGTTTCGGTTGGGGCCTGTGGCAGCACGTGGAGTGCTTGAGAATGCCAGTAGGCTTTTGGTCCCAACTATGGAAGGGAGCTGAGCTCCAGTATTCCTTGATAGAGAAACAGCTAGCCGCTGTATCTGCCACTTTTCAGGCTTGTGAGAGTGTGACAGGATAGTCTGCAGTCCTCATAGCAGATGGGTGGGCTCATGTGTAACAATCCCCAACAATAGCAGGATGGGTGGGCTCATGTGTAACAATCCCCAACAATAGCAGGATGGGTGGGCTCATGTGTAACAATCCCCTGGCAGGATGGGTGGGCTCATGTGTAACAATGCCCCGGACTGGGACAGTGTACTTCTTACAGCAGGGGAGTACACTGAGTACAAGCTCCGTAGGAGCAAAGTTGCAAGAGGTCTTGGGACCTGTGGTCTTAATATGCAATAAGGTCATGGGGCCTGAGGTACCCCTAGACCCTGAGTCTTCATTGTTTAAGGAAGGGCATCCCCCCATTCTAAGTGGGGCATGGTATATGGATGGGTCTAGCCAGGGTGCTGCTGCTGCCTGGGCTTCTGTTGCAGTCCAGCTTAGTAATGACACCATATGGTTTGATACTAGGTGTGAACAAAATAGCCAATGGACTGAACTTAGAGCAGCATGGATGGTGATCACCAAGGAGGAGACCCCCTTGGTAATCTGTACCAATAGCTGGATGCTCTATCAAGGCTTAACCTCGTGGTTAACTACTTGGAAAATACAGCAGTGGCTAGTTGGCCAATAGCCCATGTGGGGCCAGGCCATGTGACAAGACCCTTAGGAGAATGGATGACCTCCTTCAATCAGATATGGGACAAATGGTAACCTGTTGATGCCTGCCCCAACACCCCCTAAAGATAGACAAATAAACACCTGGCTTCATGTATAAAGCAATATTGTGGTAATGTCACCATGGAGTGGTTGCCCACCATAACCTGGAGTTGTTCCCTGTATTACCGCTGTGGCATCTGGGTCCAGGGTTCCACCCTGTGGGTGTATTTCCCCACTAGAAAAAACCTCTCAGCCTAATGGGTGGAAGGTAAGGCCTATGCATTGAACCTGTGTGTCCAAGGCCTATGTCTCCCTTGGCCTTGGAGAAGGAGTGTAAGGTAAATAGATGTGCTACAGTCAAGAATAGGCAGAGGCAGACATCTGGTCCAGTATGAGTCAGCAAGTTTGGAGCACAGGCGCACAACTCTGCATATTATGTAACCACGCCATGTAAAGAGCATTAGGTAATCACACACATGAGCTCATGCTTGGCTCAGAGCCACTATTGTCTGTAAAATGTGTAATTACCCTGCTACTACTGTACATATGGCTTGCATCATGGGTCGTACCCAGGCACATGCTCAAGTTTGCTTGTGCCCAGAGAGAGAGTAAAACCATGTTGAAATTGTCTACTTTTCCTCGGGTGTTTTTCCAGCTGTCTGCCACTTGCCCACTAACTCCCCTCGGACCTCAACTCCCCTAACTCCCCTGACACCTGGTAAAACTGATTTGGAATTTCTGGCCTCCAGAATTGTAAAAGGATACATTTATGTTCTTTTAAATCACTCAATTTGTGGATTATTTGTTACAGCAGCAACAGGAAACTAATATATCTTTGAAACAAATTAGCATTTTTCAAAAATCTCATGGCACTTTTTTTATACTAAGGAACGAAGGATGTTGAGCTTTCCAGCAGAGCATCCAAGTCTTCAGCACCTGATACCTAGCTTTGCCCTCCAGGCACGAGGTAAACACCCTCTGCCTCCTGCTCCCAGGTGGGCTTCAGAGATTCCAACTATATTTATCAGAATCTTAATGTGTCTCAGGAGCCTATTAGGAGACACTTCAGGACAAAAGCCAGTCACAGGCTTAGTTCTCCTGGGACTCAGCTCATGGTGAAGCATATGGATGGCAGGCTTTATATTTTTTAAAATGCTTCTTAATTGATATTCTTAATTCAATCAGATTTTGTTCTTTGCAACCTGTCTGCCATTATAACTTCAGGGAAAGGGAATAGATAAATGCCACTTCAGAAGGGAGAGAGATGTAATGCCAGGGAAGTCTCTGTCAGATAGAAGGGATTAAAATTTTCCTCCTTCTTCCAGCATGGGTGAAAGAAGAGAACAGGAAAGAGATTGAGCTAGGGAAAGGAAATGGCGTGAAGGAACATGAACCATCCTTCTCCTGACTCAGACTTATGTTCCAGAGGTGGAGGAAGGGTCTGTTCCATCTCCTGTTTAGTATCTCGAGAAGAGATGCTCTACAGGGGTCCCACTCCCAACATGGCATGGGCCCTGTCGTCTTACAGTTGTGGCCTGGAGTGACTTGGCAGAAGAGGGGACTTAATGCCTTTTCAGGTGCTCCCTGAGTTCTCCTTCTGGAGGGAGAGTCTCCAGAAGTTGCCCCATGTTCCGCTCTGGGAGGGTATGGTAGCTGATGGTGCTGGCTGGCAGGCTTAGCAGAAGAGCCTACCCTGCACCTCCCAGGCCAGTCATCATATGGCCCCTGCAAGCTGGTTCACCCCAGCAGGTGCAGAGGCAGGGTGAGATGTCCTCAGCTGGAGGATGTGGCACCTGACCAGGCTGGGAGAAATGGATCTGGAATTCTGCACACTGAGACCTCAACAATGGCTATCACCAGACAAGCAGTCACCAGGTGGACTCCAGCCACTCTTATTTCAGAGGCTAGCAAAGACCCAGGGAACTTCAAAGAATTTCATTCAGAGCCAGAGTGCCTGCTGACTGCCACAGAAACCTGGGTGTCATCTTGGGAGAGGAAGGGGAAGTCACTAAGAGAGAGAGATTGCATCTTTACCTGAAAAGAAATATTTTAAACAAGAAAGAAACTAATTAAAATGGCCAGAACTGAGCTAGTATAATTGGCATTTTTACTTCATGATTACCTAGTAGGGAGCTCTTAAGGAAGATTGTATCAACACATGATGAAATAATTGCAGTGGAGTGTAGTTCTGCCCTTAGATTCAGCAAGAGGGCACCTGACCTGGCCTCCATGTCCCTGCTCTGTCCTTCTTCTTGCTATGCTTCATATTTGTGCAAGAAATCTACAGGGCAGATGAGGGCCTCACCAGAGCCCATGCTCCACTACTCAGCCCCCTGCTTAAACTCCCCTCAGTACTCAGCACCTTGGAACTTCTGCCCAATGGTCTTGAGCCAGCTTCCAGGGTTTTCAGGGATCTCTCCTCTGAGTCTTAACCTCTGAGGAAAGCTTGCACTGTTTATGTGTGTATCCTAGGCCAAGGAGTGAACAACAGTTGGCCAATCTGTGACTTGAGCATTGGAGGACTGACTTCAGTGTCCACACACATGTGCAAGAAAGTCCATTCTGGGAAGGAATCAAGCTGGGAGCGAGAAGAGATGGGGTAAAGCCGGAGACCTTCTGCCACCATATTCCAGCCTGAAACTCCAAGTCATCCCAGAATTATTTTATGAAATCTTGGTTTCAAGTCATTATGAAGGTCTATTTCTTAAGGTGTAGAAACAGAGCCAATTTATGATACCTTTTAAAATTTTGATTATAACCTTTCATTCTTTGGACTTGTGGTTCTTACCTCCACTTATATTTTAACCATGATTCCCACACATGTGGGCAGCCTGATGTAGTGTCATTAAGTTAGACACTGAACATGTAATTATACATATGACAAGTCTTACCAAGGGGGAATTTAGATGTTCCTACTGAAGTGAGTAGCATGAGCAGGAAACAAGTCTGTCACATTACTTGTTTCTCTGCGCAGCTCTCACAGTGTTGCAAGCCTCTGGCCAAGCTCATGCTGTTTTCAAAGGACATGTCCTACTCAGCATTTATGCATCATTCCTTCCAGAAAGTCTCCACTGACTGATGCCTGAGGTCCCAGTGCTGTGCTCTTGCAGCCCCCCTGAGTGTAGTGAAATTATTTGTTTCTTTCATCAGTGTATCTTCGGCCACTAGTGCAGGGCCTGACATATAGAACGCATTGTAGGAACATTGGTGAGCTGAGCAATTGCTTCCCACTCCCTCAGCTCCTTGATGTGCATGTAAATTGAGCTGTGAAGCTGAACTGAGGTGCTCTGCTATTGCAAGACGGAAAGCTTTATAGGTAGAGGCCCTCTATTTTTCAAGCATGTCACCCCCCATTTCCTGGAAATTATGACCTCTTGAAAGAAATCCTTTCTGTCCTTTTTCTTTAACTATCAGAGTTGAACTCTGGTCAGAATCAGCTTCAGGAAAGTAATTTCGGTGTCCTTGGTGAAGGTGATGATCTGAAGTAGCAAGCTCCATCCTTTTATAGTTTTTCCAGGGAGAACATTATCATTTCTTATCAAAAGGCCAGTAACCCCTGCCCTCTTCATATCATAACTGAAAAGAACCAAAACTTATCACAGCGTGTCTGACTATCAAAGTTTAGAGGTGTTATGGGGCAAAAAGACCAGCCATTTAGTAATAGTTAATAATCTGCTGATTTGAGACATTATTTAATCTTAAGAGGGCTGCCTGACTATCCTACCATTAACAGCAATTCTTTTTAAAAAATTAAGTATGAGACACACTGAGAACTCATGCACATCTCTGCTTGTTTCTTTTGCTAAGTTTTCAGATAATTTTACATTTTGTGCCAGGGTATTCTTTTTAATGCTGCTAGAATGGAAAAGAATCAGATACCAAGAGGAAACAATTAATGACTGTTCTCTCCACTCTGACTTCCCCTTTTGGGCACCTTTCTCCCAAGGCTCATCCTGTGTAGCAATTAAGAAAAAGATGAAGTAGCTGAACTCAGTTCTGTGTGTTATGTAGATTGTTAGACACTTTGCATAGGAACATGTGACCTCAGTCATCAAGGAAATTTTTGGTGGGTTCCAGGTAACCCTGACACACCCACTTACCAGGTGACTGCTCTCATTTGAGTGCTCTTGTCTGAGTGGTTTGCCTCAAACACCTGCTTCTCCATCATTCCCTAATGAGGATACTCAGCTGCCCCAGGCAACTTCTCAGAGGGCTTTCTGCCGACAGCTTAAGATAGCTAAATTTCAAACAATGCTCAATAATTAAATCCTTATAGAGCTATTTGGAATACTTTTACTTGGGAGTACAGTTTTCCTCCAGTAAAGACAACATTTTACCAAGTTAAATAAATGAAATATAATTAAGCATTAAATTGTCCCTCCCCTTAGACAATTCATTACAGGTAGAAATATACAAGAAGGGTCAGAAGTATATAAATGTATTCCCCATCCTAATGGAAAGATCTTTCCAAGTAGTATAGTATAGTACTTAAAATAACTAAAAGTACCAAAAGAGAAATCTTTTCTCTAAGATTGTGTTCTGTGACTGAATTGCTATGATCTGAAGGATCCAGGACTTAGAGTTCAACTAAATAGCAGATGTCTGACAGATAAATTCTCTGTAACGGCATATATTTTTTTCTACCTATCCATTATACATCTCTTTCATTCAAGATGGAAATGTCTACTCTTCCATTCTATGCCAGGATTCCCAGTGGTTATCACCTCCTTTTGGGAGGTCACGGTGGTGGCAGTGACAAGCAGGTAGAGAGAGAACAGTAATACAACATTGTAGTTTTCACAGCTATGTATATGTGTGTAAATACACACAGTGCATTTGTAATTGTTCACAGCAGACTGCTGACCACAACATTATCATGTAAGAGAGGCTCTAGTAATAATTATAGGGTTCGAGAGGCTTTGGTGGAATTTGGAAATTCTTCCTGAGCCAAGAACCAAGACAAATGATAATAGATGCTTTTATCCTGCCATTCCTTACATTTCATTTTCAATAGGCTTTTTCATAATAGTACATACTTCTCAGAGCTCATGTACTAATGTACTGTTTAATTTTATACAAAGCAATTTATCTGTATCAGCTTATTCTGCAATGCACATATTATTATCCCATTTGATGGATAAATTCATTGAGTCTTAAGATAATTTATGTAACTTAACCAAGGTAACAGTAAAAAAAAAAAAGAATCATCTTTAACTTATTTTCAATTTTTTAATTGATAAGTAATTTCTGTACATTTTTTGTGGGGTACATATATTTCGTTTTATACATAACATATAATATAATATATATAAAATATATATAAATATATAATATATGATATATATTATATACAAATATATATTATATATAGAATATATTTATAGAATATATATAAATATATATTATATATAGAATATATATTTATATAATATATATAAAATATATCATATTTTATATGTATTATATGTATAAAAACATGAAGAATGGGTAAATATATATACTATACATATATAAAAGACATGAAGGATGGATAAAGAAAATGTATATTTACAAAATAAAATACTGCTCACTCATAAA
>PVKV010043430.1:0-10062 GCA_004027835.1 Alouatta palliata | reverse complement strand
CATCCTCAACTTACTGTCTCTGAGGATAGAAAAGCTGTGCGATATGGAAGAACAAAACCAAACATTCGTTACAACCCAAGGAGATTTTATGCCTGCCCTGCTGTCCTGGGCTCTCAGAGATTTTGTTCTGGCCGACATTACTGGGAGGTAGAAGTGGGAAACAAGCCTAAATGGATATTGGGTGTGTGTCAAGACTGTCTTCTTAGGAACTGGCAGGAGCAGCCATCAGTTCTGGGTGGATTCTGGGCAATTGGACTATATATGAAGAGTGGTTATGTTGTGTCAGGTCCTAAGACAGCCCGGCTTCTGCCAGTAGTAAATCCCAGTAAGATTGGTATTTTTCTGGACTATGAATTGGGCGATCTTTCCTTTTATAATATGAATGACAGGTCTATTCTCTATACTTTTAATGATTCTTTCACAGCAGCTGTTTGGCCTTATTTCTATACTGGAACAGATTCCAAACCTCTTAAAATCTGTTCAGTATCAGATTCCGAAGGATAAAGAACTGGTAAATGAGTCTGTTTCAGTTTTTGTGGGTAACTTAGCCAGTAAATTTAATCTCATTTCTGGAATCTTTAAGTTTTACCACTGAAAACCAGAGTAGATTTTTCTCCTAAATTTTCAGCAACTGTAAAAACATGTTCATTGGGGGAGGGGGTTTAAATTTTAAAAAAAAATTTAAAAAGAAAAAAGGCCAGGCGCGGTGGCTGATGCCTGTAATCCCAGCACTTTGGGAGGCTGAGGCAGGTGGATCACAAGGTTAAGAGTTTGAGACCAGCCTGACCAACACGGTGAAACTTCATCTCTAAAAAGTAAAGAAAATAAAAAAAAAAATAAAGTTCATAATGCCACATTCATATATACTATGAATATCAATTGTCAAGTGCTTTGATTTCTAAGATAAAATATTTGAGAATTATATTACCATAACATGTCCAATAAAATGTTTTCAAATTGCCTATAAATATTTTTTTAGTTAAGCCAATTTAAAGTTGTATACATTATTTAAATATCATATTTGCCACATACCTTTCTTTTTAGTTGATTCTTCTGTTTACACCCATATTTCTCATCAATTGTTTTCCGTTCTTTCGTGTGTATCTGTTGAAACAATTGACTTATTTTTGTGGATAATGAGGATTTCACTTTCTTTAAATCATTTCCCCACATATACTTACCTATCCACACTCCATAGTTAATCTCTAACAGCTCTTTTTTTCTTTCTGTATATCGCCTCCACTAGCCCAGTACAGCTGCCAGCCTTCCAGTCACTGCCATGCTAGGAATTGACCTCTGTTCTTGGATTCTTTCTTGGCTTAAGCCTCTGCTTTCCTCTTTATCTTTTCATTTTGGAGTGTCATCAACCCAAATGTTGCAGCGTTGTAAAGTTTGGCAGACTACAAGTTTGCAAATGACTTCACCCATATTTAGGTGACAGTTAAAGAGAATATTTGGAATCATTTTAATTTTTAAGCCATGATGGTTTTGATAAGTCTGATACAGTCTGATTCTTGATGCTCGGATACCACTGTTTTTCATAATCTAGATCTTGACACAGCACATCCTCAACTTATTGTCTGTGAGGATAGAAAACCTGTGCGATATGGAAGAACAAAACCAAACATTTGTTATAACCCAAGGAGATGCTATGCCTGCCTTGCTGTCCTGGGGTCTCAGAGATTTTGTTCTGGCCGACATTACTGGGAGGTAGAAGTGGGAAACAAGCCTAAATGGATATTGGGTGTGTGTCAGGACTGTCTTCTTAGGAACTGGCAGGAGCAGCCATCAGTTCTGGGTGGACTCTGAGCAGTTGGGTGATATATGAAGAGTAGCCCTAGTGTTTGAACTTTGTTTTACTGAGTAATTCAAGCTTAGTTTAGTTTCCCTTATCCAAAATGCTTGGAATCAGAAGTGTTCAGCTTTCTGTTTTTTTGGGGGGATTTTGGAATATTTGCTTATGCACAGTGAGATATCTTAGGGATGGGACCTAGTTGAAACAAAAAATTCATTTTATATATGCCTTGTACACATAGCCTGCAGGTAATTGTATAAACAATTAGAAATGTAAATTAAAGATAATTTCAGCTATGTGGTTATTTTTCTTAATTATGCTGATGCTTTCATGTATGATACATATGTCAACACTCCTAAAATTGTACACATTAATTTGCACTTTATTTCATGTCTATTATACCTCAGTAAAGCTGTTTAAAAATGTCTGAGGAGAGGGCAGGAAAAATAAAAATAAAAATGTCTGGGAAACTTTACTAGATTCAAGAAAGCTAAATCAAAATGACAATGAATAAACATTAATTGACATCTGAATTTTGAAAACAAATTATAGATCGATGATTTTAAATTACTATATTTTTAAATTTTAATAAAGATATGTGATTATATAAAAGACCTTATTTGAGGCCATTAAAGTATCGGGAGGAAAGTTCTGGAAATGTACTTTCAAATGCTTTAACAAAACAAATGAACAGGAAAACAACGGATATAAAGAGAAATATTTTATCTTGTGACACAATTTTTTCTTTGGCTATGACAACCAAAACTACAGGCAACAAAAGCAAAAAGAAACGAGAACACATCAGACTAAAATTCTGCACGGAAAAGGAAACACTCAGCAGAATGAAAAGGCAAAGTACGGACTGGGAGAAAACATTTGCAAACCAGACACATGATAACAAGTTGATATCCAAATGTATAACAGTATTTATTCAGTCTTTAAAAAGGAGATCCTCTTTCTAGCCCTGGCCCCCAACCCTGCAGCTGCCGAGATGTTGATGCATGAGAAGAACTGGATTGCCATTTATGAATTCATTTTCTCTCCCCAAGACGGAATCTTGCTCTGTTGCCTCGGTTGGAGTGCTAAGACACAATCTCTACTCACTGCAGCGTCCACCTTCGGGTTCAAGCAATTCTTCTGCCTCAGCCTCCAGAGTAGCTGGGATTACAGGTGCACACCACCACACCCAGCTAATTTTTGTATTTTTAGTACAGATGGGGTTTCACCATGTTGGCCAGGCTGGTCTCGAACTCCTGACCTCGCGATCTACCCACGTTGGTCTCCCAAAGTGCTAGAATTACAGGCCTGAGCCATTGCACCCGGCCATGAACTCCTTTTTAAGGAGGGAGTCATGGTGGACAAGAAGGATGTCCACGTGCTTAAGCACCCAGAGCTGTCAGATAAGAATGTGCCCAATCTTCACGTCATGAAGCCCATGCAGTCTTCTCAAGTCCCGACGCTACGTGAAGGAGCAGTTTGCCTGGAGACATTTCTGCTGATACCTTCCCAAAGAGAGAAGGTACCTCCATGATTACCTCCAGTATCTCCATAATTCCCTAAGATTGGGCCTGCCACTCTACACTGCAGCCATCCAGAGACTGACAGGCCTCGGCCTAAAGGTCTGGAGGGTGAGCCACCTGCAAGACTCACAAGAGGGGAAGCTGACAGAGATACCTACAGACGGAGTGCTGTGCTCCCTGATGGTGACAAGAAAGCTGAGGCTGGGGCTGGGTCAGCAACCCAATTCCAGTTTAGAGGCAGATTTGGTCATGGTGGTCAGCCACCTCAGTAAAATTGGAGAGGATTATTTTGCATTGAATAAACTTACCACCAAAGAAAAGGAGATCCTGTCATTTGTGACAACATAGATGGACGTTGGAGGATATTATGCTGAATGAATAAGCCAGACACAGAAATAAAACTATTGCATGATCTCACACATATGTGAAATCTAACAAGATTTAATACATAGAAGCAGGGGGGTCGAATGGTGGTTACCAGGGACTGGGAGGCAGGGGAGCGGGGAGATGTTGGTCAAACAGCACAAAGTTACCGTTATGCATGCTGTACAAGTCTAGCTAGTCTCCTTCACCCAGATAATCACTACTTAGACCAAGCTTGTCCAGCCCACAGCCCGCAGCATGTAGCCCAAGCATCTTTGAGTGCAGCCCAACATAAATTCGTACACTTTCTTAAAACATGATTATTTTTTGCTTTTTTTTTTTTTTTTCCGAGACAAAGTCTCACACAGTCGCCCAGGCTGCAGTGCAGTGGCGTGATCTTGGCTCATTGCAACCTCTACCTCCCAGATTCAAGCGTTTCTCCTGCCTCAGCCTCCTGAGTAGCTGAGATTACAGGTGCGTGCCACCATGCCTGGCTAATTTTCTTTTCTTTTTTTTTAATTTTTAGTAGAGGCGGGGTTTCACCATGTTGGTCAGGCTGGTCTCAAACTCCTAACATCATGATCCACCTGCCTCGGCCTCTCAAAGAACTGGGATTACCGGTGTGAACCACCACGCCCATCCCGCATTTTCATTTTTAGGGTCATCAGCTATTTGTTAGTGTTAATGTATTTTATGTGTGGCCCAAGACAATTCTTCCAGTGTGGCCCAGGGAAGCCAAAAAATTGGATATCCCTAACTTAGACTGAGGCCTTAGCTTGATCTTAGCCACTTCCCCAGGAAGCCTTCACTGGCAGGGTCACACTAGGGAAGGTGAACCTGTCACCTGCTCCTGTAGTTCAGCATCAGAACACCCAGGACTGTGGGGCACAATGGTTCACGCCTATAATCCCAACCTTTGGAAGGCCACAGGAGGATCACGTGAGCCCAGGAGTTTGAGAGATCAGCTTGGGCCTCATAGTGACATCCCAGCCTCCACAAAAACATGGAAAACATTAGCCGGGCATGGTGGCTCATGCCTGTAGTCTTAGCTACTCTCGAGGCTGAGGTGGGAAGATTGCTTCAGACTGGGAACCGGAAGAGACTGCAGTGAGCCCTAACTGTGGCACCGCATGGCAGTGCCCAGGTGAGGTGATAGAGTGAGACCCTGTCTCAAAAACACACACCACACTCAGGACACATAGTAAAATGGCTCTTGCAGTGTCAGTCCTGTGACTAGATTTATAAACGCCCTCCTCGGTGAAAGCAGAGATTGAAGCTAGCCAACTGTTTGACCAAAGCCTTAGTTAGCATAGTTATCTTGTACTGTAATGGTTTATAGAGTAAACTAATGAAATTAATGCCGCAGGAAACAGCCCAGGGCACTGAAGAAAGTGCTTGTGTTTTACAGGAAAGCTCTTTGACCCTGGAGGGGAAAAGATACAAATTCAGAACACTCGGAGTGGGAAGACTGGCTGCCTAGCTGGCCCTATTTCATTTCTGTAGGTGAGAAGAGGCATGTCCCGCCCCCTGCTGGCTCCCCTCCCCTGAGGCCCCTCTTCCTATCAAGTTACCTGCATTTTTTCCCTCCCACTCTTAATGACCCACCAGCCCCTCCAGGCCCCATTTTCTCTTTTCCTCTCTTCCACATGCTGGGCACCCCAAATCACTGTACTTAGGCAGACTGGAGCTGTAAAAAAAGCAAACTGGATTCAAGTAGATGTTACATGGGTTGGAATCCAGACTTCCTGCTTACTTCCTACTGGCGTAACACGGTTGGGATAGATCATTTAACCCTCTGACTGCTAAGGATTCAAGGACAAAAGGAAAACACACATCACCTCCCTGCCTTTTTGGGAAGACAGAGGAAGAATGTAGAAAGTGAGTGGGACGTTTTGGTATTAAATGACACGGATTTCTTTGGACACAAAAATTCAAGATCTTCCAAACATTGATTTGCACTTTTTATCCTTGGGTCTGTTTGTTTTCTAGGCTGCTGATTATACTGAATGTTGTGCATATAAATGGACAAGAGGTGAATAAAACTGCCTTGGAAGTCTCTTCCTTATATGTAAATTTTATTTATGTATGAAACTTAGAGGCTCATGCCTGTAACCCCAGCACTTTGGGAGGCTGAGGCGGGTGGATCACCTGAAGTTGGGTGTTAGAGACCAGCGGGATGAACGTGGTGAAACCTCATCTCTACTAAAAATACAAAATTACTAAAAATACAAAATTAGCCGGGCATGGTGGCGCATGCCTGTAATCCCAGCTACTTGGGCAGCTGAGGCTGGAGAATCGTTTGAACCCGGGAGGTGGCGGTTGTGGTGAGCTGAGATGGCACCACTCCACTCCAGCTTGGGCAACAAGAGTGAAATTCCTCCAAAAAAAAAAAAAAAAAAAAAACCTTAGAGACAGGTCTCTGTTGCACAGGCTGGAGTGCAGTGTCGAGATTATAACTCACGCCAAGCGCGGCAACTCACTCCTGTAATCCTAGCACTTTGGGAGGCTGAGGTGGGCAGATTGCCTGAGCTCAGGAGTTAAAGACCAACGTGGACAACATGGTGAAACCTCATCTCAACTAAAATACAAAAAATTAGCTGGGCATGGTGGCGCACGCCTGTAATCCCAGCTACTAGAGAGGCTGAGATGGGAGAATTGCTTGCACCTAGGAGGCGGAGGTTACAGTGAGCGAAGATCATGCCATTGCACTCCAGCCTGGGTGACAGAGAGAGACTTCATGTCAAAAAAAAAAAAAAAAAAAACATTGTTCGGCCAGGTGCAGTGGTTCACTCCTGTATCCCAGCCCTCTGGGGAGCCGAGGCAAGTGGATCACCTGAGGTCAGGAGTTCGGGACCATCCTGGCCAACATGGCAAAATACCCTCTCTACTAAAAATACAAAAAGTAGCCAGGTGTGGTGATGCGTGCCTGTAATCCCAGTTACTCGGGAGGCTGAATCGCTTGAACCCAGGAGGCGGAGGTTGCAGTGAGTGGAGCTCGTGCCATTGCATTCCAGCCTGGGCGAAAGAGTGAGACTCTGTCTCAGAAAAAAAAAAAAAAAAGATTGTGCCTCACTGTAGCCTAGAACTCCTGGGCTCAGGCAGTCCTCCCACCTCAGCCTTCCAAACAGCTGTGGGGAACAAGTGCACACCACAACACCCAAGTAATTTTTTTTCAGAGACAGTCTCATTATGTTGCCCAGGCTGGTCTCAAACTCATGGCCTTAAGGGATTCTTCCTCCTCAGCTTTCCAAAGCACTGTGATTATAGGCCTGAAGAAAGTCTTTTCTAACCTTTAAAATTCTGTAATTCTCACAAGATATACAAATTAAGTTCCACATTAGAGATTTATATTTGAAAAGCAATTGTTGAGGCTGGGCGAGGTGGCTCAAGTCTGTAATCTCAGCACCTTGGGAGGCCAAGGTGGGCAGATCACCTGAGGTCAGAAGTTTAAGACCAGCCTGGCCAACATGGTGAAACCTGGTCTCTATTAAAAATGCAAAAATTAGCTGACCATGGTGGCGAGGCTGAGGCAAGAGAATTACTTGAAATTGGGGGATGGAGATTATCATAAGCCTAGATCTCGAAACTGCACTCCAGCCTAGGCAATAAAGCAACACTTCATCTAAAAAAATAAAAAAAAAATTTAAGTTAAATTAAATTAAATTAAAAAGCAACTATTGGCCAGGCATGATGGCTCACACCTGTAATCCCAATACTTTGGGAGGCCACGGTGGGAGAATTACTTGAGCCCAGGAGTTCCAGACCAGCCTGGGCAATATAATGAGACCTCATCTCTATAAAAAATAATAATAATTTGACCAGGCGAGGTGGCTCACGCCTGTAATCCCAACACTTTGGGAGGCCAAGGCGGGTGGATCACCTGAGGTCAGGAGTTCGAGACCAGCTTGACTAACATGGTGAAACCCTGTCTCTACTAAAAATACAAAAATTAGCCTGGCGTAGTGGCAGGCACCTGTAATCCCAGCTACTCGGGAGGCTGAGGTAGAAGAATTGCTTGAACCCGGGAGGCGGAGCTTGCAGTGAGTTGAGATCGTGCCATTGCACTTCAGCCTGGGAGACAGAGTGAAACTCGTCGCAGGAAAAAAAAAAAAAAAAAAAGCGGAAATCCTTGCAAAAGTTGCAAGGAATTTTCCCATAGCCTTACATTTAATGTCAAAATTTTAAAATAGTCTAAATGTTGAGAGTCATTTAATAAATTATGCTGTACTTACATGATGCTGTATGACCCAGCTAAGAAAAAGGTACTAAATATCTAGAGTACTAAATATATTCCCTAGAAAAAGGTTGACAATATATCTTTTGAAAATATATACTGCTGCTGAGGCTGGAGGATCTCTTGAGCCCAGGAGTTCAAGACCAGCCTGGACGACTTAGTGAGACTGTCGCTATAATAAAAAAAATTAGCTGGAATAGTGGTGCATACCTGTAGTACCAGTTACTTGGGAGGCTGAAGAAGGAGGATTGCCTCAACCCAAGAATTTGAGGCTGCAGTGAGCCATGACAGCACCACTGCGTCATAGCCTGGGTGACTGAGTGACACTTCCTCACTAAAAAAATAAAATAAAGGGGCAGAGGAAGGATTTACAACTGTAAACTTTTTTTTTTTTTTTTGAAGATGGGGTTTCACCATGTTGGTCTTGCTGGTCTTGAACTCCCAACCTCAGGTGATCTGCCTGCCTTGTCCTCCAAAGTGCTTGGATTACAGGCATGAGCCACACACCCAGCCAACTGTAAACTTTCTTAAGCAAATGGTCTTAAGAAGAAGAGGGGCCAGAGGCCTGTAGTCAGGTTTTGGCTAAATAGAGCAAATTCATTTAACATCTTTGAGCTTTTTCAGACAGAAATTTAAATCCACCCAGGCAGGGCTGGTTCGTCCCAGCGACAAGGCCTGAGGTTGCTAGAAGCCATGTTAAACTTTGATCTAGTCTTTTTTTTTTTTTTGAGAGAGAGAGTTTACCTCTGTTGCCCAGGCTGGAGTGCAGTGGTGCAATCTCAGCTCACTGCAACCTCCGCCTCCCGGGTTCAAGCAATTCTTCTACCTCAGCCTCGCGAGTAGCTGGGATTACAGGTGCCTGCCACTACGCCAGGCTAATTTTTGTATTTTTAGTAGAGACAGGGTTTCACCATGTTAGTCAGGCTGGTCTCAAACTCATGACCTCGTGATCTGCCCACCTCAGCCTCCCAAAGTGCTGGTATTATAGGCGTGAGCTACTGCGCCCAGCCTGATCTAGTCTCTTATAGCTGCAGTTTGAATGGAGTGTTCCTGCAGGGAGAGTTTTTGCAATTCTCACTGTGTAAAGAAGAATGTCTCGGCTGGGCGTGGTGGCTCACGCCTGTAATCCAAGCACTTTGGAGGCCAAGGCGGGCGGATTACCTGAGGTTGGGAGTTCAAGACCAGCCCGACCAACATGGTGAAACCCCGTCTTTAAAAAAAAAAAAGAAGAAGAAGAAGAAGAAGAATGTCTCGACTGGGTGCGGTGGCTGACGCCTATAATCCTAGCACTTTGGGAGGCCAAGGCAGGTGGATCACCTGAAATCAGGAGTACGAGATCAGCCTGGCCAACATGAAGAAACCCTATCTCTACTAAAAATACAAAAATTAGCCGGGCATGGTGGCTCATGCCTGTAGTCCAAGCCACATGGGAGGCTGAGGCAGGAGAATCACTTGAAACCAGGAGGCAGAGGTTGCAATCAGTTGAGATTGCACCACTGCACTCTAGCCTGGATGACAAAGCAAGATTGGATCTCAAAAAATAAAAAAAAGAAGAAGAAGAAGAAGAGGAATGTCTTAGTATACACACTTTAGAATGTGATTACAATCATCCTTTGATATCTACAGAGGATTGGTTCCAGGACTCCCTTGGATAACAAAATCCAGACAGATTCTCAAATCCCTTACAGTTTGCCGCAATATAGGTGGGTTCTGCCTCCGCTGTTGGAAAATATTCCATCAGTGATTGGTTGAATCCTGGGATACAGACTTTGATTTCTATATGGTGTAGAAAAAGAAAAAGAAAAGAAACCTGGGATGCAGAACTTGGCAGATACTGAGGGCTCACTGTATTTTGACGTGACAGTATTATGATTTCCTATTTTGTGTGTTTAATATTTTTATACCATGATGTTTGTGTAACAATATAGGTATTCATTCCATATAGTCCATATATTTACATATATTCTTTTTTTTTCCTTTTTTTCTTTTTTAAAGACGGGGTTTCACCATGTTGGTCAGGCTGGTCTTGAACTCCCCACCTCAGGTGATCCGCCCGCCTTGTCCTCCAAAGTGCTTGGATTACGGCGTGAGCCACCACTCCCGGCCTTACATATATTCTTTCTTCTTTTTTTTTTTTTTTTTTTTTTTTT
>PVKV010043429.1:0-10063 GCA_004027835.1 Alouatta palliata | reverse complement strand
TCCTCTCCCTGATCCTGTAGAGGGTCACCCACACGCCCTCTCCCTGACCCTATAGACGGTCACCCACACTCCCTCTCCCTGACCCTGTAGACGGTCACCCACACGTCCTCTCCCTGATCCTGTAGAGGGTCACCCACACGCCCTCTCCCTGACCCTATAGATGGTCACCCACACTCCCTGTCCCTGACCCTGTAGACGGTCACTCACACTCCCTCTCCCTGACCTGTTGGCTCTGTGTTGTTGCTTTGGGGGACTCGAGTGCTGACCCCACCTCTGCCCCTGTCCCCTGCTTTAAGGAGTGTGTCTCAGACCCTCTCCTTCTGGAACACTTGGGAGGCCGACACCCTCTCCAGAGCAGTGGCCATGGCTGCCTGGGGATGGGGAGGGGCTGTGTTATGCTGATGACTTTTAATGAAGTCCCTTTCGAGGAGCAGTTAGACCAGCTGGAATTCCCAGCACACAGCCCTTGGTCTCTCCTTATGGGTGTCACAGGCAAATTGAAACCCAGGCCCAACAAGCTGGACAGCCTCCATAGGCCGGGAGACGGTGTGTCTGATGGCAAATGTCGTAACTCTAGTTGTATCGAATTCGGAAGGAACTAACGTGCTATGCTCTGTGTGAACAGCCAGGCTCCTCTTACATTCCCATCGCGGGCACCAGTCCAGCTTCACAGGGAAAACTTGGGCTTTGGGGTCCCACCTAGACTTTCATTGATCAGACATTCATTCCTTAAACATCTTACAGTAATCACTTGCTTAGTTCCCCATTGTAACTTTAAAGCTGGTGCTGAAATGGGTTCCACTGCCTCCCAGTGTGGGAGCTGGGCACGTTCCTATTTCTCTGCATCTCCCCCCTGACGGGAGCAGGCCCCACGCCTGGGTGTGGGGAGGAAGGCGGGAGATGGGAGGGCCCAGGAGACCTGGCCCCTGGGAGGGGCCGGGCAACAGTACTTGACTTGCCCATCTTGAGCTGCGCGTTTCGGGCCCCAGGCACAGCAGAGAGGGGTTATTCAGAATGTCCGGGTCACCAGGATCCCTCCAGAAGCCCATCTTTGGGCCATTTGCATCCAGATGTTGCCGCTTTTCCACGGCCGTTTCCTGCCCTCAGAGCAGGCGTTGTGGGGGTGTGCGTCGGACACTGCTGTCATCAGTTGGTAAGGGGCAGCCCCGTTCAGCTTCCCCCGCTGCCTGAGAGTTCCTGTCTGACCTGGGGCTGCAGGCCTCCTGCGCCGGCCTTCACAGGCTCTTCTGGTCTGCAGGATGAATTATGGGATTCCTTGCATTTTTTGGTGCAGGAACATCTGGTCTCCTTGATCTGAGCCCCTGATGAATGGGTGTCAAGGTCTCTTTCTTGTCTACCCTCGCTGGCTCGTAGTTTCCACCTGTTTGAAATCAATATTCTCCCGTGTAAATTGTGACATGCCCTCTGCACGGCGCCGCTGCCTGGTTTTCCTCCAGACGGCTCCGCAGAGCAAATGCTGGCTGGTGGGTGCACGCCCTGCTGGCCCGGCCTGCAGAATGGCTTCCGGGATCTCAGCTGGGGCAGCACCGTGCCGGTGGGCATGTGGTTTCTCAGCTTTCTCCCGCCACCTGGATGTCCGATAGACACCTTCCATCTGGCACATTAAAAAAACTCAAAGTCCTCAGACACCTACAATTCAGCATGTCCGAAAAACACATCCCTATTCCCCACACATGCTGCTCTCGGCTTTCTGATCTCTGTGAAGGTCACACCACCCAACCAAGGAAACTGTGTGCCTGCAACCCCTGTTAGATCATGGACTTGCTTCCTGAAACCTTCTAGAACCCTCTCTCTTGTTTCCACGCCCCTGCTAGCGCCTGGGAAGACTGTTTTAAGAACTCTCATTCCCCTGCCATCAATCTTGTTCTTCCCTAAGCTCTCCCCCGGACGGTCACTGGAAACATTTTTCTATGATACAAATCTCGTAATTCTTCTCTCTGTGGCTTTTCTTTGTCTTAAAGATGGAGCCCGGGCCCCTGCCTATTCCCTTGCCTTCGGCAGGGAAGCTCTCCCTCCTCCTGGCTCTAGATTGGGAATGCCCTCTCTGCTCTCTGCTGCCTGAGCCTACAGTGCCTCCCTCTTTCCAAACCTCAGTCCTTTCCGGACTTCATCAGGATTTCTCCTGTGCCTTGTAGATGCTTCTAGTAAATTACCTACCTGCTGTCTGCAGCAGAGAGAGCTGGGTGTGCACCAGAGCTCATGCCCTCCTGCTTCTGCACAGCGTTATGGCTGAGAAGAGATTTTCCCAGCTTGCTCTCTGCATCCGGAGGAGGCTGGTGACCAGCTGTCCACCTGGGTTCTGCAGGGAGCAGTGGCATCACGTCTAGGCAAGGGCTGATGGGCTGGGCCTTCCAGCCTGTCCCTTGCCCTTTTACAGGCTTGACACTGCCACACACAGCAGCCGTAGCAACCTCCCTAGAGAAGACGCTGTAGCCGAGGGCCAGTGGGATTCTGGTGTCTGAGTCAAAACTTACAGGAGTGCTGCCCACTGCCCAGAAATGCCCATCTGGGGCTTTTCACAAGCGAGAGGTAGACTTCCAGCTGTACATTTTCAGTTGCGTTTATAGCAGCAGCTAACATTACCCTAAACCAAGGGTCAGCAAACCACAACCCAATGGGCCAAATCTGGCCTCCCACCTATCTTCACAGATCAAGTTTTATTGAGACTGAGTACAGTGGCTCATGCCTGCAATCCCAGCACTTTGGGAGGCCAGTGTGAGAGGACTGCTTGAGCCCAGGAGTTCGAGGCTGCAGTGAGCCGTGATCATGCCACTGTAATCCAGCCTGGGTGACAGACAGAGACTCTATCTCTAAAAAAATAAAGAATAAGCCTGGGCGTGGTGACTCATGCCTATAATCTCAGCACTTTGGGAGGCTGAGGTGGGCGGATCATTTGAGGTCAGGAGTTCAAGACCAGCCTGACCAACATAGTGAAACCCCGCCTCTACTAAAAATACAAAAAATTAGCTGGGCGTGGTGGCGCACGCCTGTAGTCCCAGCAACTCAGGAGGTTGAGGCATGAGAATCACTTGATCCCGGGAGGCGGAGATTGCAGTGAGTTGAGATTAGCCACTACCCTCCAGCCTGGGTGACAGAGACTTTGTCTCAAATAAATAAGTAAAAATTAAAAATGAAAAAAAAATACCAAATCAAGTTTTATTGGAACAGGCATCTATTGAGTTGCCTATTGTCAACGGCCACCATCCCATTACCGTGGCAGAGCTGAGTAGCTGGGATAGACCATGTGGCCCGCAGAGCCGAAAAGATGAACTCTCTGTTTGCAGAAAAAGCTTACCAACTGCTGCTTTACATGAATGCCCATTTCTGAATTATCAGTGACTGTGTTTTATTTTTCTCCCGACTGAACTCTGGCAATTATGGGTCTCGTTCACTAACTCATCTGCTCAAAGCACCGAGCATGGTGTTGGTCACAAGAGAAGGCTTTGCGGGCACTGCTCAGGTGGTTGTTTTTGCCTAGCACATTGCTGGTGAGTAACTGAGTGGAAATGTAAACCTCATGCATTCAGACTTAGCTATCTCAGAAAGTCCGACCATCCAGATGCGGGCTGGGTCTTCAAGCACCCTGCTTCTTGGTAAAAGAGATCACAGGAAAGTGGAACAGCCTCTTCTCACCGTCATCCAAAACTTTCTGAGAAGCCCTGAGGACGCTGCAGCTCCCGGCCCTCAGAGCCAGCAGACAGTGCTGGCCAGGGAATGCGGTGGTGACCTGCAGAAGCTGTGGGGGCAGCCAGCACACTGGGGTGCCTCTCGGGGAGAAGGGTGATGCCAGGCAGATGGGTGGAAGGTCCCAAAGCAGGAAGGGGAAGGCACAGCGGTTGTTTTTGTGCATAAAGTCGATGTAAGACCCTTCTGGGGAAGTCCAAAAGATCTGTGGGCTGGAGGGTGTGTGTGGTATATGTATGCCTGTGTGCAGCAGGGTGACTTTGTTAGGAGTTAGGAGTAAGAAACGGCAACCTGGGGCCCACATTCGCTCATTACATGAATGTATCTGTGGCACTTGTAATAGCCTTTGAGGTCTTGTGTGGGTCACCTTGGGGCCCAGTGAGGAAGCAGGGGCTGCCCCTGTTCTACAGGTCTCAGGATCTGGTAGGGTCTAGCATAAGGGTCAGTGGTTCCCTTTTGGCTTAATACATTTCTACCACCACCACCACCACCACCACCACCACCACCAGGAACCTCATGCTTTGGGGGAAAAAAGTCTACTAAACACAATAAAATTTAAGGAGAATATTTGACTCGCTCTCTAGGATTTTTCAGCTAAGACACATATAATTAGTGGGTGCTGCTGTAGATGGCGTGGCCAGGTTGATGAAGGTTGGAAGCACGCATTTGTGAGGCTGAAACATGGTTGAAATGGAATCCATTCAGCCCCTTGGAGTTTGGAGTGATGTCCTGGCCCCACTGTCTCCTTCATGGGAGTCTTGGTGCTGCCACCTGGCTGCGAAGCCGCTGCGCAGGGCCAGCCTTCTGAGGTGGGAAGAGGTGGGAGGAGGGGGTGACTGGCCTGTGACTTGTGGTGGGATTGGGGGTTGAAAGAATAAGAATGATGAGTGGCACGAGGAGGTGGATGTGGCAGGAATGTAATCATCATCCTTTTCCTTTGTGTAGCGAGCTGTCCAGATCCAAGTGTGCAGTTATAACTCCAGCAAGTATGGCTCTCATTCACGAACTCATCTGTACAAAGCACTGGACATGGTGTCCGGCACAAGAGAATGGTTCACGGGCACTGCCCAGGTGGTCGTTTTTGACTGGCACACTGTTGATGAGTAACTGATGTGATGAGTCCGTCACATTCCATAGGACTGAAGTCCCCAGGGATCTCTGATTGTCTTTGGGGACAAGCACTTCCTGGCTCTTATTCCCCTGCCTCTCCCCTGGCCTGGCAGAGCCCCTTCCTTCACTGTCTTCTAAATGTTCTGGTCCCTCCCTCTCTGCTTAGACCCAACTCTGGTGTCCGCACCTATAGCTCAACCGAGTTTTTCCTGGGTATCGGGTTCTGGGCCTGACCAACTCTGAGCCCCACCCTGGCTGCCCTCTGCAACCACCTTATTCACAAGATTAACTCTTCTTGGCTTCCCCATCCAATTCCCATCTGAGATCTCGTGGGAGCTCTCCCCCAACTTGTGAAATGTCGGTGATCCCTCACCAGCCATCCTGGAACCCCATCGGTGTCACCCAGGACATTGTGTGGAGCTCCAGCACATTCCGTAGGACAATAGCCAAGGTTATGAAACCCTGACAAAATTTCACAGCATTCTACGAAGTCTTGTTTTGTATCATCTCCCTAGAAGATAGTCCTCATGGGTTAAAAGAATCCAGTGGTGTGGGGAAAAGGAGGGATGGGGGAGATTTGTTAAAGGACACAACATCACAGCTATTAGGAGGAATAAATTCTAGCACCCCATAGCGCCGTGGGACGACCGTAGTTAACCATAGTTCTCTGGCCAGGTGTGGTGGCTCACACCTGTAATGCTAGCACTTTGGGAGGCTGAGGTGGGCAGATCTCTTAAGCTCAGGAGTTTGAGATCAGCCTGAGCAACATGGTGAAACCCCATCTCTACAAAAATAGCAAAATTAGTCAGGCACGGTGGCTTGTGCCTGTAGCCCCACCTACTCAGGAGGCTGAGGTGGGAGGATTGCTTGAGCCCAGGAGGTTGACGCTGCAGTGAGCCGTGATCATGCCACTGCACTCCAGCCTGGGTGATAGAGTGAGATCTTGTCTCAAACCAAACACAACACAACACAGCAAAACAAAAATACAACACAAAAACCCAGTAATACATTATGTAGTTTCAAATAGCGAGAAGGAGGATATTGAATGTTACCAACACAATGAAATGATAAACATTTGGGAAGATGTCTGTGCTAATTATCCTGACCCGATCACTCCACATCATATGTATCAAAACATCCCCATGTACCCATGAGTATGGACAATTGTTATTTGTCAGTTAAATTAAATTTAGTTTAAACATAAAAATTAAAAATACAATGATTGAAGAGGGTGCTGGAGTTAAAAGGGACAGATGGCTTAGGATCCACTTTTCCCACCTACCTAAAATGATTTACAATTCAAGTGGGCCAAGACGGACACATACATGAGCTACAGCCAGAATGAGTAAGACAGATGCCTCCTCTGGGAACATTCATGCATCACATGGTGCTTAGAGTCGAATAAAACACAAATGCAATAGCTTAGTGGGCAGTCCTAAATGCTACGACACAGCAAACCCTCTCCGATCTCCCCCATTGTCACTGCAGAGTCTGAGAAAGAGCCGGAAGCATCAGCGCCTCCCCATGGCCAGTGCAGGGTCTGCGACCGAGGACTTAGGAGTCCAGCACCAGCTTTATCGGCCTTCTAGAGCATCTGAGCTCAGGTGAGAGCCTATCCGGTTCATGGAAATGACAACACACGAGCTTCAAGGAGTCTTTGGGGTTATCCGGGGGTCCAGCCTCCCATGGGAACAAGGAGACCCTGAGGCCAGAGAAAAGTGATCACAAGATCACCAGACGGGAGTCTGCATCTCTTGATTCTCTGTCCAATTAACTAAAAGGGCATTTTTTTACAAAGCCCACCTGCGCATGGTGCTTAGCGCCTGACAGTTGGCAAAGCATTCTGCTCAGATCCTAATGTAATCCTGCGAGGTAAACAGGGCAGGGATTTTCCTTTTCATTTTGCTGCTGAGGAAACAGAGGCACGAGAGAAGACCCACCTCCTTGGAGATGGCACCTGAGGTTCAGTTACACGGACGTTCTGGATGCTTTCTTCCTCATCCTTCCCCGGGCTGGTGCTTCTTTCCCCGTTTGGCTTGTGCCCATCCCTGCTGACCTCTCTGCAGAGGAGACGACACTCAGAGCTGGATGGCACTTTGAGATCAGCTGGTCCAGAGGCTTCGTGTCACAGGCGGGAGCACAGACTTGAAGGGACAATCCATGACCTGCCCAAGATTCCTCAGGTTTCTAGGGTCTGGTCCTTGGGTGCTAGTCACTGTTTCTTCCATCCATCCACATGTCCAGCTCCATCTCTGGTCGCTCAGAACAGAAATGGAGGACTATGGGACACTTAGTTTGGCACGTTTTTCCCAGGATAAATTGATTTGCCCGTCAATCATGGGACCACCTGGTCCCACCTCCTCATGCCTTCTACTCTGGTGGCCGCATTTGCTTTTCTGCCATTTTCCTCGTTTGCTGAATTAGGAGCTGCCTCCAGGGGTTGGAGCAAGCCTCTTGGAGTGACAGTCATCAGGCATATCCTTGATGAGCCCTGCTTCCTTGGGGACTGGCTTATCTGTCTTTGAGAAGAAGGATCTCCCAGCATCTTCCTGGTCGAATGGCCACAGAGCTCCTCTCCCACGTTTGTAGCTTTGAGACACTCTCATTGCTTTCTCCCTCTAGGGTTCCTAATGATGAATTCCATTGCTGTGCCGCCTCGGCAGAGTCCCTCCCTCTCTGGCCTCATTCTTCATCTGTGTGTGTGTGTGTGTGTGTGTGTGTGTGTGTGCACGTGCATATGTGCACACGCGTGACCTCTAAGTGCCCATCCAGGTTTGGTAGTGTAGGGTCCTGGATGTTTTCCCATCTAGGGTGAGCGTCACACTGGTGTGAAGGATTCACATATGCAAGTGGGTCCCAATTTGCCCCCATCACGCTCTTTGCTGAGGATTCCCTGGGAAACAAGGAACTCAGGTCCTAGGAACATTTATACCAAGTTCAGTACTTCCTTAGACAGCTGATGCTTTCTCTTCCAGCAGCTCAGGATACAGAATGAACACACGTCTCTTTTAATATTTAAACTAGTCAGACTCAAGGCCCCTCATCTCTGGGCACCATCCAAGAACTCTGGGTGTAGATGGAGCCCAGGCACTGGCCCCTGTGTTCCCTCTAAATGTAACTCAGACATCCCTCCTTGAAGCTGGAGGCCTTCAAAATGGCTACTAGAGAAGGATGGTCTCACACAGCAGGATTGGCTGGGAACCCTCGTTACAGCTTTTTAGATTATCCTCTTTTGTGCCAGGATGGCTGAATCAGACTATTCCAGAAACAAACCCAGCCTCAAGAAACCTGTCAAGATTAACCTGGCAAGATCCCTTGTTCTATGATGCTTTTGCCCCCTAGGAAGTCCCTGGAATCTTCTCCTGCCAGATGATCTTAGATGGCCATCTCAGCACCTTGAATTTTAGCTCTCACTTTAACTGTCAAAAGAAGGAATACATCTCCTAGCTTTCCTTGCAGCTAAGTAAATAACTTCTGTCCAAGGAAGTGTAAGCAGAAGTGTCCTGTGGGACTTCCAGGAAGTTATCTCTGAAAAGGAGGAGCTTGCCCTTCTTCGATCCTTCCTGTCTCCTGCTACCTGGAACGTAGATGTGATGGCTGGAACTCTAGCAGCCATCTTAGATCATGAGGGTCACTCCTTGGTGATGGTGGAGCAGCAAGCTAGAAAGAATCCAGGTTCCTGAAGGCCATGTGTCTCTCGTATCAGGCCTGCATTTCATACTTCTGGATCTCTTTAGTGTGAAAAAAAATAAGTTTTTCTTGTGTTTGAGTCACTGTTATTTTGGGGTTTCAGTCACATGTGGTTGAACACGATCCTAACTAATACACCAGGCGAGCTTGATTTCTAAACAGAGAGGAAGTCTGAGGGTATTTGCAGACCTCATATGTCCCCGTCCCTGTGCAGCCATGGAGCCTGTCTTCTGTAGGGGATGCACAGATCCTTGTGTACCTTGCTTAAGAACGAGAGACAGTAGTGACAATCTGTTAATCCATCTGTTTTCCATAAGAGGGAAAGAGAGTTATATGGTGCAACAGAAATGCTGGGCTAGACAGAGGGGTCTTCCAAGTCCCATGACAGGGACATCGGGGCCTGAGGGTGCACAAAGAGGAGACACTCAAGGCACCTACTTACAAGGGATTTATTATCTAGTGCCAACAGAGCCTGTAACTTTCAAAGCCCATTCTTATTCACTGTGACCACATTAACCCCTGCCTCTCCTTCTCCTACCAAATACTTCCGACGACAACGTTGTTATCCTAACTCCACAGATGGTAAATTTGAGGCTCGGGAGGTGGTGGCTTGCCCTGGTAGTAAACAGTTGAGCTGGGCTGCCCTGCTTTATTTTATTTTGCTTTCTCTTAGTGGAGGAAGAATCATCTAGCAACCAAATATCTAGGATTTTCCAGAAAAATTCCAAACTCATCAAGTTGGTTTTTTTCCCCTCCCAAAGCACACTTGTTCTGGACAGATCCCACACACTAAGTTTTAATTTGGAAAATATATTGATCATAGAAAAAAATCTGTAAAAATCATTATTCTACAAAGTAGCTTGTGTTTCAGAGAAGGATGGAGAAAGTGCGGGGTTCAGAGGAAGGAGCAAGTCGGAGGACTTCTTGGAGGAGGTGATCTTTGATCAAGTATAGAAATATCACTGAACTGAGATGGAGTAATACTCTCTGGAGATAGAGAGTAGGTGATGAGAGGAGGTGATGGTGAGAAGACCATCACGGAAGTTAAGAACCTTCTGGGAAGAGGAACCAGCACATGAAGTACAAAGACTTCATTGCAGTCCTCATGTTCCCGTCTGTGTGGCAGCCATGGGCTCAGGCATATATATCTAAAAACAACATGCACACACATGTGCGCGCACACACACACACACACACACACACACACACACACATGCATGCACCCTGCCTCCACACAAGGAAAATATATGTCAGACTAATCCAAATTAAAATAAAAACCCCAAGATTTTCAATGTTACTAACAGATTAGATCCCAACCACAAGGCAAAAAGGTCATGTAAATGACACAGAAGTTTAATCTACCATGTGGGTGTAATACATAACCTCAAGCTTTGTAAGGCAAAACCATTAGAAATATTTGGAGTAAGTGACAGAAATTCATTGTAGGGAGAGCTTGGACACATCATTTTTAAGCAAAGAAAAATCAACTGATGAAAAAATAAGGTAGCCGGGCGCGGTGGCTCGCGCCTGTAATCCCAGCACTTTGGGAGGCCGAGGC
>PVKV010043428.1:0-10063 GCA_004027835.1 Alouatta palliata | reverse complement strand
TTTTTTTTTTTTTTTTTTTTTTTTGAGACGGAGTTTCGCTCTTGTTACCCAGGCTGGAGTGCAATGGCGCGATCTCGGCTCACCGCAACCTCCGCCTCCTGGGTTCAAGCAATTCTCCTGCCTCAGCCTCCCGAGTAGCTGGGACTACAGGCACACGCCACCATGCCCAGCTAATTTTTTTTGTATTTTTAGTAGAGACGGGGTTTCACCATGTTGACCAGGATGGTCTCGATCTCTTGACCTCGTGATCCACCCGCCTCGGCCTCCCAAAGTGCTGGGATTACAGGCTTGAGCCACCGCGCCCGGCCCCAGGCTTCTAAATAGATGAGACTAATCCAGACTAGTCCCAGCATCTGGTTCCTTTACCCTTGGCTGCTCTTCCAGCCCTGCTCTACCCCATTAATACAAATTGATGTTTTCCCCCTAAAGACTTGTATATGATGCAGCCTGACCATTATCAGCGGCTCGGCTGGCCACAGGTAAAAGCAGGGCGCTGAAGTTAAACTCGAAAGACTCAATTTCTTCATCTATAAAAGGGGGATTATAGGCTGGGCATGGTGGTTCATGCCTCAAGAGACGAGAGGATCACTTAAGGCCAGGAGTTTGAGATCAGCCCTGGCAACATGGCAAGACCTTGTCTGTACAGAAAGAAAAAAAACACACACACACATCCAGCAGGTACATAGGTGGCTCTTTTCATCCTGGGTGATGGGAAGGCCATTAGGCCATTTCCTGGCATCTTAGTAGATACTCAGGAAATGTGAATTCCTGGCTTTCTCTCTTCCTCCAAGCCCCTTAGATTTTGAAATTCAGACTTTGGCAAAAGATATTTGGATATTCAATTTCTTTTGTAAATTGCCCTTTGGTCTTCCATAGGCATAGGGGCTGAATAAAATTAAACCCAGACCTTCCAGATCTCTCGCTACATAAGCAACCTTGAAGAACTGGCTTTTATTATGGAGGTGTTTCCTTCTATGTGGTAACAACTGTATTGATGAACAGTGCTCAAGGCTAGTGAATCTCAGGATGTGAGTGGGGAAGCCTTTGATCTAGACTACCCACCCATGAACACTGTCCCTTCATTTTTCCCTATGGGTGCTCTGGGAGTTTTTCTGCTGTGGCAATTGGTGGTGTCCAGTACAGAAGCTGAGAAGAACAAGGCAGGAGCCTCAGATTTGCATGTTCAGAAACCATCACTCAGGGTGATTCAGGAGGATGAGCTCAAAGATTTGACTCCTTTGACCTTACAGGGAGAAATAGGGAATCAGAGCATATCTCATGTGAAGAATTTTACAGAATGTCAGGGGCCCTGGAGATTATCAGCTCCAACTCCTTGTTTTACAGATGATGAAATTAAGGCCCAGGGAGGAGGGGATTACTGGGGTCACATAAACAATACTTGATTTGGCTGGTCAGTAGAATTTCCTTGGAAAATCAAATTAACATGATGTTGCTTGATGGGTCAAGTGATATTCAGGGCAAATCATACTAACATCTTAAAAGTTTTTTTTTAAGGCCGGGCGCGGTGGCTCACGCCTGTAATCCCAGCACTTTGGGAGGCCGAGGCGGGTGGATCACGAGGTCAAGAGATCGAGACCATCCTGGTCAACATGGTGAAACCCCGTCTCTACTAAAAATACAAAAATTAGCTGGTCATGGTGGCACGTACCTGTAGTCCCAGCTGCTCGGGAGGCTGAGGCAGGAGAATTGCTTGAACCCAGGAGGCGGAGGTTGCAGTGAGCCGAGGTCGTGCCATTGCACTCCAGCCTGGGTAACAAGAGCTAAACTCCGTCTCAAAAAAAAAAAAAAAAAAAATTTTTTTTTTTTCTTTTTTTGAGACAGGGTCTCATTCTGATGTGCAGGCTGGAATGCAGTGGCGCCATCACGGCTCACTGCATCTTCGACTTCCCAGGCTCAGGTGATTCTCCTACCTCAGCCTCTCAACTAGCTGGGACTACAGGTGTGTGCCACCACACCTGGTTAATTTTTTATTTTTTGTAGAGATGGAGTTTTGCCATTTTGCTTAAGTTGCTCTCAAACTCCTGGGCTCAAGTGATTCTCCCTCCTCAGCTTCCCAAAGTTCTGGGATTATAGGTGTGAGCCACCATGTTTAGCCCCTTTATGAATTTTTATAGCAGTTTCACTATTTTCAAAGTGCTTTCACCTTCATTATCATATTTTGAGGCAGATATTATCTCCATTTCACACATGAGGAAACCAGAGAGGTTGTTTTGCCAAGAATTAACACAGCTAAGGCTGAGCTGGTACTAGACTACAAGTAAGGAGAACTGGAGGGTTTAAAGATAGTTCTGGCCGGGCGCGGTGGCTCACGCCTGTAATCCCAGCACTTTGGGAGGCCGAGGTGGGTGGATCATGAGGTCAAGAGATCGAGACCATCCTGGTCAACATGGTGAAACCCCGTCTCTACTAAAAATAGCTGGGCATGGTGGCACGTGCCTGTAGTCCCAGCTACTTGGGAGGCTGAGGCAGGAGAATTGCTTGAACCCAGGAGGCGGAGGTTGCGGTGAGCCGAGATCGCGCCTTTGCACTCCAGCCTGGGTAACAAGAGCGAAACTCCGTCTCAAAAAAAAAAAAAAAAAAAAGAAAGATAGTTCTGAGACACCTGTGCAACTCTTCCTCCGCTATACTCTTCCCTCCCCAACTCTTTTGCCCCACTATTCTTCCCCAGTCTCTAGAAGTCATTGTATTGAACATCTGATGGATGTGTAATCCATCTGATCTCAGCCATGTCCCTGAGGAGGTCGGAAACAGGCCCCTGTGTTGTTTCAGTCATCCATCAACTGCTCCTTCTGGGAAGAACCTGTTTCCTCTAAAGCTGAACCCATGTCTAGTCTAGTTGCTGGTTTTGGAGGATGCCAACTTGGGTCCTGGGTGCTGGTTCTGGTGTGCAATGTGCTGGGCACTCATCAAGCCCTCTAGTCAGCACTAGGGGTGACCTAGTCCAGTGGAAAGGGTCCTACATGTGCAGACAGAAGACTGGGTTTGAGTTCCTGCTCCACTATTGTTTGTGGGGTGAATTTGGTCAGGTCAGAACTTCTGAGAGTATCAGCCAGAGAGGTGGATTTGAGCCCACCACATCCTTGGAGAGTTCCTTAACTTCTCCAGGCCAATGAATAAGCCCTAATTCTTAGGGTTGAGCTGAGAATGATGTGGGATAAGGTATATGAAGTCCTTAGCATGGAATGAGCACTCCACATGTAAAATGGAGTTAAACCGTGGTGTGACAGGGTCAGTGAGCACCATGAGAATTCAAAGGTATGTGAAATCTTTGAGAGGTTTGATGATCACTGTCTCATTGTTTCCCATCGACCCAAGCTGCCCTCAGTCCTTTTTGCCCCCTACATGGGTTAGGGACGGTCCATTTCCAGCATGGACTCACATCTTCTGGGACTTTAGGATAAGAAGGCAGTCTCACAGCCGGATGATCAGGTCAGTTTTCTGGACAAATTTATGGGTTAAGTCAAAAGTTTAGATATTTCTCTGGGTCTTTGGGAGCCCTGGGTTGAAAGAATATAACTGTGTCTTGCTTTAAGAGTCTCTATCTGGCCAGATGCAGTGGCTCATGCCTGTAATTCCAATACTTTGGGAGGCAAGAGGATCGCTTGAGCCTAGGAGTTTGAGACCAGCATGGGCAACATGTTGAGACCCTGTCTCAACCACAAAAAAAAAAAAAAAAAAAAAGGCTCTATCCTCTGTTTTATTTTTATTGAGCTCCAGTGAAGCTATGTGAAGTCCAGAGTGCTGTTACCCTATTTTACAGATGGAGAACCTGAGACCAGAGGTGCAGGAGCTTCCTGTTGAGTTTAAGGCAGTCTGGCAGAATGAATATCCTAGTATCCTGGAACTGAGTTTGAGTCCTGGCTCAGCCACTGATTTGTTGTGACTATGGCAAGCTGCTCCTCCTCCTGGGCCTCAGGGATGCTATCTAATAAGCAAAGCTATGCAGGAGGCATAGGCTGAATTTTTTTTTTTTTTCTTGCCAGGGGGAAGGACTTGAAAGAACAGCATGATCAGAAAGTGTGTGAGAGGGAGATGCAGCGAATCACCCTGCCTTTGTCTGCCTTCACTAACCCCACCTGTGAGATTGTGGATGAGAAGACTGTCGTGGTCCACACCAGCCAGACTCCACTTGACCTTCAGGAGGGCAGCACCCCCCTTATGGGCCAGGCGGGCACTCCTGGGGCCTGAGCCCCCTCAGTGGGCAGGAGCCCATGCAGACACTGGTGCGGGACAGCCCACCCTCCTACAGCTGGGAGGATCTACCACTTTGTGTTCTGGTTAAAACCCTACCATTCCACCCCTTTTTTGGTGACTCCTAATAAGTGACAGAAGGAGGTAGCGCTGTGGGCTGAGGGTAAGGCTGGGTAGGGTCCTAACAGTGCTGTTCCTCCATCCCTTGGAGCAGGATTTTGCCTGTGGATGGAGGCAGTGGCAGCTCCCACAGTGGTGCTGCTAAGGGCTTCCAAACATTGCACCCCTGGAACTGAACCAGGGATAGACAGGGAGTTCCCCCAGGCTCCTCTGTGCTTTACTAAGATGGCCATAATCTCCACCATGGGCTTTAGTGGCATACACTGTTTTTCATGGTTAAGGTAAAGCAGGTCAAGAGATGGCATCGAAAAAATACAGTTTTTAAAATATTTGGGATGGAACTCCATACTGACCTCTGAGAGCTGGAAATGAGTTTGTACAGAAGTCAGAACTTCAGATTGAGAATGAGATCTAGGTTTTGGGCTGCTGGTATGCTCCAGCTTGCTGGCAGTGATGTGCCTTGACAACCATGGGCCAGGCCTGGGCCCAGGGACTCTTCCTGTTTCATAAGGAAAGGAAGGGAAGAATTGCACTGAGCATTCCACTTAGGAAGAGGGCAGAGAAGGATCTGCTTCTACCTTGGGCCAGAGGAGCAGAGGCAGACCTGGGGTGCCCCAGTTTCTCTTCAGGGATGGACAGTGGTGACCTGTCTTCATTTTGCACAGGCAAGAGAGTAGTCAGCTAACCTATGGGAATTATACTGTGGGGATTTGCGAGCTGCTTCAAAGAGGTTAACCTGGAAACTAAGCTCAGAGGCAAGGTAATAAAGCACTTCAGGGATTGCTCCTGAAATGGGCCTGATTTAGCAGGTGGTCTTATGGGCCCCCAGGCCAGCACCTTCCTGTAGGGCAATGGGGCTAGGGTCACAGCCCCTAACTTATAAAGCAATCAACCATTAGAAAGGGTTCATGAAGCCTTTTGGACACACGGCCCCACAGAGGAAAAAGTGACTTGCCCAAGGTTGTAGAGCAAGCTACTGGCATGGTGAGGGCCCAGCTTCCTGAGTGCAACATTTCTCCACTGCACTGTGCTAGCAGCTCAGCAGGGCCTCTGAACCCTGATGTCACACTCAGAGGCCCTGGCATGTCCTAGCCATAAAGCTGCCTTCCCAGAGCCCTTCCACTGCCCTGGGTGGAGAGGGAGGTTAGTGGGGCTTTCTGTGGAGCCATCTGCTTTGGGGATCTAGACCTCAGGGGGTCTCTTGGTGTTAGTGATGCTGGAGAAAATATTACTGGTTTCTACTTTTCTATAAAGGCATTTCTCTATATACATGTTTTATATACCTCATTCTGACACCTGCATATAGTGTGGGAAATTGCTCTGCATTTGACTTAATTAAAAAAAAAAAAAAAAAAAAAAGACTCCACGTTGCCAAGTTTTTGAGGGGTAACAGGAACATGCTCTGTAAGTTGAGATGCTTTGGGTTACCTTGTCAACACCTGTGTGGCAAGCTCTGGGCCTTTTCTTCATTCATCCTGGCCCTGTTACTGGAGGGTGGCAACTGCAGCCTGTGTCCAGAATTTTTTTTTTTTGAGATAGAGTCTCGCTCTTGTTGCCCAGGCTGGAGTGGAATGGCACGATCTCAGCTCACTGCAACCTCTACCTCCTGGGTTCAAGTGATTCTCCTGCTTCAGCCTTCCAAGTAGCTGGGATTACAGGCACGTACCACCACACCCGGCTAATTTTTGTATTTTAGTAGAGATAGGGTTTTACCATGTTGGTCAGGCTGGTCTCAAACTCTTGACCTCAGGTGATCCACCCGCCATGGCCTCCCAAAGTGCTGAGATTACAGGCTTGAGCCACTGTACCTGGCTTCTGTGTCTGGTTTATCATCAGGAATCTTTCAGGTCGAAGCTGCAAGAAAGACAGGTGTGCAGGTGTCCCAATAAGGTGGTTGGTCATTGCAAAGCCTCTCCCCTTTAGCATTGTTTCCAAGGTGGAGGTAGTTAAAATTAATGTCCAGACAGCCCTTGTCAAAGGTTGGAGTGCAGCAGGGGCGGGGATGGGTGACAAGGGTGGTGCTGCAGCAGCCAAAGGGGGAATAACTACAGAGGAGGAAGGGTTACTGGGCTGCCTGCAGCAGCTGTGGGCTGAGGAAGTTCCCTGCAAGGTGACTCCTATGGCTCCAGAATAAAAGATATCAGTAGGAGTGTTTCCTGGACTATTAGCAAGGGATTTCAGCCACAGGTTCTCAGCCTCAGGAATACCCAGAAGACCTCTGCCCATGTGCAGACATTGCTCTGTGTTCTGCCAGCAAAGTGTACTCCACATCATTTTTTTTCGGGAACCAGATCCTGTCCTAAAGTTGGATTCTTCAAGCTTTGAGAGTGCCTGGGAGAAATCACCTTCAGGTTTACGGATTTATATTGTGCCCAAGGTCCCACTAACCAGATAGCATTTTCCTTCCCAATGGTCACTCCTTCACAACATGCCCTATATGCAGAAGTAAGAAGAAACAGGTTTTCTCTCAAGCACTTGTAGGGAAACACAAGGGATAGGGTGACTTGCATTCACTTCTCTCTATTACAAAGGTGGCACGTAGCACTTAGAAAATCAAGCCAGGATACCCAGGCTGTAGAAGTATTCATACATTAGAGGATGAAAGGGTAGGACTCCTAAGGAATGACTCAGCTGGCATGTGAGAGCCAGGCCAGGAAAAGGTCATAGTCAGTCACACCTGCTACAAGGAAGGAGCTGGCTCAGGTGGGATGTATATATTTCCTAGAGCAGACTGGTATCTACTTAAGGTAAGGGTTTTAGACTTGCGTGCATGAAAACTCTCTGCTATGGGGAGTTTGTGTGGGCTAGGCCAGAAGGTGGCTAGCAGACCCTCTACATTTATGTCCCTGAGCCAGTCATGTTTTCACTCTCCGTACTGCCAGTTATGTTAGCTGCTTAATTTATTTAGTCTGATCAATGGCCCAGTTCAGGCCCACCACTCCCATACTTGCTGGGGACGCCAGGACACAACCAGCTACACAATGCTTAACTGTGCTGCTGCTGAGAGTCCAAGGCTCAGCCCTACAGCAAGCTTGCAAACTTCACACATAAGTACAGTCTACATAGCAAGTAAACTCTGACCAGAGATGATATCTGTTCCCACAACTCATCAGGTCTATGTACAATATTCACATACCACCCAAAAGATATAACAAGATAATATTAACAGCAACCACTCTCCTCTATCAATTTCCCCTGCTCCAATACAACCACCACACATTGCACTAATACCCCAAACCCATTCCCAATTTATTAAATATGGTGCAAGCTCACAGACACTTAGGAAGAGGCAAATCTAGTTGTGCTGAAAAGTTCCTAGAGCTCTGGGAGCCAAGATGGAGGGTAGCCCCAGGCTTTCCAGTACCTTCAGATGTGGCTCAGGAGGATGCTGCCAGGAGCTAATGAGCTGGGAGAGCAAACAAGGGAGGTAGAAGTCATATGGCCCAGCTCAGGGAGCTGTCTCTCTCAGCATCTCAGCTTTAGGACTCTGCCACCACCTTTTCCCAGCCCAAGCTGCTGCCTAAACCAGGCATGTTGAAGGGGGAGCAATGGTTGCCACGAGGCCAAGACCAAGAGATTGCTGAGACTCCCACTCACCTGCCTCAGACTCTAGGCCTGTGACAAGCCACACTATCCTCCAGAACCCATCTAGCTTTAGGCAAAATGTCTTAGGCAACTGACTAAGGAGCCCACCAGAGTATGAGTAACATAAACCAGGATCTGGACTTTCTAGAGGGCAGGGCCTCTTTCTAGTCCCCTAGCCTCTTCCTGTGCTTCTAAGTGACTGTTTTTTTGCAGATGGAAAGGATGTTGTCCATAAGCTCTCAGCCAGTCTCCAGTAGTAAGTTTGAAAACATGAGGTGGAGGCTTCCCCTCACATTGATGTGGTCCCTGGGCTGGCTAGAGCCAGTGAGCAGGTGAACAGAAACCAGCCCTTTCTCTAACTCCTGGCCTGTTCCACCACATATTAAGGGCTTCTTCAAAACCTACTCCCTCAACCTTGCTCCAGGAAGGGCAGGATCTGGAGTGGAAGTGGGGAGCATCATTGTGTTTTTCACACCCTTCGAGTGCCTCCTGGTCACCAGTCTTTCTTTTGTCCACACTCCCACTTGAAGTCTTCCTGCGCCCAGCTGGACTAGTTCACCCAACTTCAGAGTTCACAGACAGGTTCACCCTGGGATCCTGCCCAGCAGGTCCAGGCCACGCTGATTAGTGTAAGCAAGAGGCTCCCACAATCCACTCCCAGGGAGTTCCTGGGTGGATTTGAGTAACAGATTCCTCCTGGCTCAAAGGCCAGGTTTTTTGTTGTTCTTCACAGCTTTCAGGCAAGTATTGGATTTACAGACAGTAACCAGGCCTCAAAACCTGTGGAGATACATTTCCCTGGTGCTGCGCCCACTTGCCTCCTGGGGAGGTAGTAGGAATGGCTTGTTCTGCTTCTGAACAGGCTGCCAATCCACAGGAAGCCCGGATGGCCCTGCTCACAGCAGGGATGGGGCACAGAGGGGCAATGCTGGCTGTGGAATACCCCCCTGCAGGGGGCTGGGCCAGGGCTAGGGGGGTGAGTCCCGGGTCAGGCCGTACTGCATGCTCACAGTGTGGTCCAACTCCTCCAGCTCTGCAGGCAGTGGGATGCCCAGCTCCCCCAGGTACAAGGAGAGGGCCTCAAAGGAGTCCTCCAGTTTCGAGAATGCTGGTCTAGAAGGAAAAAGAGGTAAATCAGAGGCAGGTGCAATATGAGCAGGGCCATGGGGTGGGTGGGAGGAATCTAGGCTCAGCTACTTCCTGGTTGTATGACCTCAGGCAAACTTCTTCACCTAGTAGTGCCTCTGTGAGAAATGGTCATAATATAATGTTACTACTACCTCACATATTTGCTATAAAGATTAGATAACACCATGAGAAGGCTGGCCTAGCTGGAGTAAGTACTTAAACAAAAAAATAGGAGAAAAAGTCTCTCCCATGTCTTAGAGAAAATGTAATTATCAAAGGTGGAACTGGAAACATCAAGCTCTTAGTGCCACGAAAATGGCTTGGCTGCCCTGGGAGCCTAAGACAGCTCAGGCCCACTCCTCTTCCTCCAAGTTTATGCTTAAATGTCATGTTACCTCAGTGAGGCCTGCTCTGATGATCATATTTAAAATTGCAACTTATACCCTAAATCATCTTTACTTGGCTTCATTCTTTTTCCATAGCATTTGCCACATTCTAATATTCAATACAGTTTACTTATTGTATCTGCTGTAAGATATAGCAGATACCATGCTAGAATATATGTTCTATGAGGGTAGGCACCTTTATTTTGTTCACTGCTATAACCGAAGAGCTTAGAACAGTACCTAGCACACAGTAAGCACTCAATACTGTATATATATATATATTAATATATTAAAGATAGATATTTAGAATGACTGGCAAGGGGTATTAGAAAACAAATAGTGTGCAGCTTCATAATTTCTCCTCAAGCTCATACACTGGTGTTACTGAAGGATTGTGGTCCTTGGCCTATAAAGGAACAAGGTAGGCCGGGCACGGTGGCTCACGCCTATAATCCCAGCACTTTGGGAGGCCGAGGCGGGTGGATCACGAGGTCAAGAGATCGAGACCATCCTGGTCAACATGGTGAAACCCCGTCTCTACTAAAAATACAAAAAATTAGCTGGGCGTGGTGGTGTGCGCCTGTAGTCCCAGCTACTCGGGAGGCCGAGGCAGGAGAATTGCTTGAACCCAG